>JAJIYU010005713.1:0-21916 GCA_030144865.1 Tinospora cordifolia
ACCTGGATCATTAATTCAATAATGGTCCATAATTCTTTATACATATACTATTGGATAAATTAATTGACAAAAATTCTTGTTTATTCATTCTAAATTATGAGGTATTACATTGGTTAAGGGGTAAATGGGTACCGTTCAATGCAGCGGCGATTAATGAGGTGTATGGCTTATCGGCAGAAACTTCGGACGAATACTACAATCTTCTACCAAGGTTTGATCCGGATGAGATATTGCAGACGTTGTGTGTTGATGGGGCTTCATGGATTTGTTATAACAACAGGCCCGTGAATTTGATGAAGACCACATTCAAGACCCCGGCTAAGGTTTGGCTTTATCTAGTTTGTGCTAATTTACTTCCTTCCTTGGCTATTAATCGGGTTACTGTAGATAGAGCTGTGCTAGTGTACTGTATCATGAAGGGGCTCACAATCAATATCAGGACAATCATCTCCAGCTCTATCAAGTTTACTATTGATAGAACAAATGGCGGTCTGCCACACCCTACTCTTATCACAAAACTATGCAGACGGGCAAGGGTAGCATGAGATAAGTTAGAGTCGTTACTGAAGATGAAGTATCATATAGCAGTGAAGATGCTCACATTTACTACTTCTAAGAGGCGTGGGGCCTCTAATGAGTCTCCTTCACCAGCTACTGCTCCTGCCTCCACGCCTACAAGCCCTGCTGATGCCCCTCAGTCTTCGTCAGCCACGGGTGCACCTCTGTCCACTACAGAGCACACTATGATGCACTGGATGGCATACATGACTGAGTGGATGCACCATAAGGACCCAGATATGACAACAGTTTTCCCTCCTCCCCTTGCACGGTACCCTACATGAAGATGGAGTGTTGTGTCCCTCCGGTGCAACCACCCCAGCCTCAGGATATGGATGAAGATGAAGATGATGATGATGATGGTGCTGCCGCTGGTGGTGCTTCTTACGCTGACTTCGTCACAGAGGAGGAAGTCTTCGGTGCAAACTTCTGAGCACCTATGTTTCGATACCGTTTGTTGCTTCTCTTGTGCTAGTTTTGGGAAATCACACTTTTGTATCTTTGTGGTTCCTATGTTTTTCTTCTTCTTCTGTTAATGCATTATTTCTGACTGTTTGTTTACTGATCCAATACTAATCTATATTTTGTCATAATTTCCAGCCTAATTTCTTTTTCTTTTTCTCTTTGAATGCATGTGTGATGTGTCACCCTGCCCATATTTACGTCTCTATGTGCACTTGAGGACAAGGCACAATATAAGTTTGGGGGTGCGCATTGAAGAAAGTCTTCTTCAAAGTCATTTCAAGTCAAGATCATGATAGGTTTATTTTTCTTTAAGGTTCATTCTTTATTTTACATATTTTGTGTGCATTAGTACTTTTAAACTACATTCATTTTTGGCATATCACATGCATAGTCTCTCATGACATGTAGATATTAAGATTGTTCATTTGGCGATAATTCATAAGCACATTAGTTAGGACATGAGCATATAGAGCATATAGATGTCACTTAGGCTAGAGTTATGCCATATTTTTGGAAATTTTCATTGAGTAACCTATGAAATTGAAAATTCCTGTAGTGTGATGAGACATAGAACTAGGGTAATTTCAAATAGTCCGTGTGCTTGGTTTGTCTGAAATTTGACCTTGACAGATCTCTGTAGTCTTAGGTAGATTAAGAATCCGAAGTTGAGGAAAATGAGGAGTAGAAACCAAACCACAAGTGGAGAGAATTTTCCACAAACTCTCAAAATAATCAAATCTGTCTTGAACACTACTGAGGAATGACTATAAAAGGGAAATGAAGTAGGCCATCATTGTTTGAGTCATAGCCTAAAGGCCGGTCCTAACATTTATAATCCTTTGTAGCCAATCTTGAGCCTTATAGCCTGTTTTCTTGTTATGAACCTAAACATTATATATATAAACACTCTATCCTTTTATGAATATCTCAGTTGGACCTATTTGTGTGCACTCATGGTGTTAATACTACCTATTTTGATGATGTGAAAGAAGGAGGGGATGCTAACATTGAAATACATATGTTTTCAATTTTTGTTTTAGCTTTAAAAAATAAAAAAGAAGAAAGTTATATTTATTTCTTTAGTACTTCAGAATTGTCAATGATAGCTGAATTTTCTACTTTTGTATGAGTGTACATGTGAATACAATTTGGAGTGCATGTAATGAAATAAGTTTGGGGGAGCTATGAAGATATGGTTGTGAGCATGAACGAGAAATACAAAGGCTTGAAAAGAAAGGATCAAGCTATGTAAAGAGAATCAAACAAAACTAGGTTATTATTATTGTTATGAATGTATACTTAAGTCAGATTTAAATTCCTATTACACTTGTACCTTGAGCCAAGCCACATTACAACCTACCACTGATCCTAATTATAGTTTGACTTAAGTAGAAGATAGATAGAGGAGAGATTTGAGAGGGTTTGTGTACTTAGGTATTAGGAAAAGATTTCTGTGAATGGATGGTGCTTGCAAATCACCTACAAAGTCAAGGAGAATTGAGACACTAACAGATGAAAGGGTGAAGTTGAGAAATAATAGAGGATGAATTGAAAATCTAGATAACCTAAATGACCCTAAGGAAGTGTTAATGATTCATAAACTATAGGAATGGAAGATTGAGGTTACAATGATAAGTGAAAAAGAATTTAATTCTGTGTGGCATGACATGTTAATTTTAGAGTAGAATCATTGTTCGGGGACGAACAATAGTCTAAGTTTGGGGGTATTTGTTAGCTGCATAGCAAACTAACATTAGAATGGGTAAAATGATGCATTTTATAGGAAATAAGAGAAAATAGAAGTAAAGAATTGCATTACTAGCAATAGTTGTATATAGTTAAGGATTTACATTGTTTAATGACTTTTAAGCCTTGTTTTCTATAGTTTTGATATTTTTCTATAAGAAAATAATGTTTGGGAAAGGAATTAAGTGTATTGCAGGATACAGGTTGAAGCATACAAAAGGATGCATCAAAAGAAGGCAAATAAGAGATGGAATCAAGAGCAAATACTAGTAGACCGCGGTCCAAGAACTGAAGACCACAGTAATAACAGAAGAACATAACTAGTTGATAACACACTGGTGACTGCGATTCATAAACTGGAGATCGCGATCAACAGAATGTGAATTGAACAGTAATAGCACAGACCACGGTGGACAGAATGCAAGAATTTCTGGGTTTTGACATCAATTTCATGGACCACGGTCTAGCGAGATTTTCGTATTTTTTAGGTTTTTTAGTGCGGGACTATAAATAGAAAAGGGAAATTAGAGTCCAGAGGATGGAAGATCGAAGAAAAAGCACTGTGACGGCTATTAGGGCATGAAAGACTAGTTCTTTATTTATTTTTTAAGATTGTTTAAGAGATTTGAGTATGTATTACTTCTTTAAATTTAATTTGATTATTTCCTTTGAATTTATGTCTAGCTAATCAGTTTTATTGTCTGGGATGTAATGTTCAATGCATGTTTGTAATCTCTAATTGTAGTTGCTGAGTTATAGAATCTATTCCTTATTGTGTAGACTTACAACTTTATGTTTAGTGGCCATAGATGTATTGAACTTAATACTTTGGTCTATCTCGGGAGAGAAGTCTAAAGAGTGGATATCACAATTTGGACTTAGACCAGTTGATTAATTGGGAGATTGATGACTAATCTAGGGAGTTGCACAGGGATTGTTGGATAAAACACATAGCTTGTTGAGTAAACGCCTCGGAAGAAGGTTTGACAAAGCAAATCTAGTGAGTGTTGGAATACCTTGGGAAAGGATTCCAACCATTGATGCTATAGCTCATAGATTAAGTAATTCATAACAACAACCAAGGTTTACAAACTACGCAGCGACATTCACTATCCTAGACATATCTATTTATTGAAATCTTACACATCAACCCTTTTATTTGTTTAGATTAGTTTCTAATATTGAGATTAATTCAACCACTTCCAATCTAGTCTTGATAAAATCGTGATCAATAGTAAATCTGGGATTAGAATTCATTAGCAACCTTTTCTTCCTTGAGGACGATATCCGGTCTTACCGGTTATTACTACTGCGATCCCGTACACTTGCAGGGTTGTCAACAATAAGGTAAAGCTACTTTGTGTCGCACACCATATTTAGTAAGAAGGTTATTAAATAAATGGTTACAGAAGTGCATACCTTCCTCACTCACAATAGCTTTAGGTGTACGAAATCTCGAGAAGATGTTGTAAGCCAAGAATTTGAGAACTACGCAGGAGTCATTCTTTGTGGTAGCTACAACTTCTACCCATTTTGAGACATAATCGACAGCCAATAATATATTTTGTTTCCCATCAGATGGTGGAAAGGGTCCCATGAAATCAATGCCCCATACGTCAAATAATTCAACTTCTACGAAGTTATTCAAAGGCATCTCATTTTTCGTTGAGATATTACCTTGTTTTTGGCATGCTTCACATGTCATCACAAATTGATAAGCATCTTTAAGCATGGTGGGCCAATAAAACCCACTCTCAAGAACACGTCGGGCAGTCCTATAATGACTATAATGGTTGTCGTATGGAGAGGAATGACAATCATAAAGAACTTTCTAAATCTCTTCTTCAGGAATGCAACGACGAATGATTTTATCAGCACATCGACGGTAGAGAAAAGGATTATCCCATAAATAGAACTTGGCTTCATGCGTGAAGCGCTTAAGTTGAGCATTTGATAGATTCAGAGGGGTTAAACCTGTAGCTCTGTATTTAGAAAAATCTGCATACCACAGTGATTAGTATAGAATAGTCAAAAGCTGCTTACCAGGAAATATTTCAACAATCTGCACGGGATCATCAGCATGGGTTCCAGGTAAACGATATAGGTGATCAGCTACCACATTGTCTATACCCTTTTTATCTATTATTTCAATATCAAACTCTTGAAGTAGAAGGATCCATCTAATAAGACGAGGTTTCGCATCCTTCTTAGTGAAGAGTTGACGAACTGCAGCGTGATCTATGAAGACCTTAACATGGGAACCCACAATATAAGCGCGGAACCTGTCACACGCAAAGACAACAGCTAGCAGCTCTTTTTCAGTAGTAGTGTAATTTTTTTGTGCATCATCTAGCGTCTTGCTTGCATAATAGATAGCTTTGAACATCCTGTCATGTCTCTGCCCCCAACACAACACCAATAGCATAGTCACTGGCGTTGCACATAATTTCGAAGGGCTCTCCCCAAATTGGAGTAGACATAATAGGAGCTAATGTCAGTGCTTGTTTCAATGTAGTGAATGCCTCCAAGCGCTCAGCATTAAAGTTGAATTCAACTTCCTTCTCAAGTAGATTGCATAGAGGGCGAATATCCTAAGAGAAATTCTTAATAAAACGGCGGTAGAACCCCGTATGCCCCAAAAAATTGCGCACTTCTCGAGCAGATGTAGGCGGTTTCAAATTTTCAATCAGTTGGATCTTAGCACGGTCCACCTCAAGTCCTTCCATAGATACTTTATGTCCCAAGACAATGCCGTCGCGAACCATGAAGTGACATTTTTCCCAATTAAGCACTAGGTTCTTCTCTTCACAACGGGAGAGAACTTTCTCTAAGTTGAATAAACAGCCATCAAAAGTGGCACCAAACATAGAAAAATCATCCATGAATACTTCCATAATATCTTCTATCATATCTACAAAAATAGCCATCATGCATCTCTGAAAAGTAGCTAGTGCGTTGCATAAACCGAAAGGCATCTTGCGAAATGCATAAGTACCATGTAGACAAGTGAAAATAGTTTTCTCTTGATCTTCTGGCACAATGACAATCTGATTGTAGCCTGAGTATCCATCTAAGAAGCAGTAAAAATCATAACCTGCAATCCGGTCTAACATCTGATCAACGAATGGTAGAGGGAAATGATCTTTTCTGGTAGCCTTGTTCAGTTTCCTATAATCAATACACACACGCCATCTGATAGTAGTTTTGGAAGCAATGGTCTCACCTTTTTCATTAGTAATTACAGTAATTCCTCCCTTCTTTGGCACCACACGAATAGGACTGACCCATTGTGAATATGAAATAGCATAGATGATACCTGCTTTGAGCCACTTCATCACCTCTTTCTTTACCACTTCCTTCATTATAGGATTTAGTCTTCGCTGATGCTCTATTGTAGGTTTATGAGATTCTTCCATTAAAATCTTGTGCATGCAAATCGCTGGACTAATACCCCGTATGTCTTCAATTGTCCACCCAATAGCAGACTTATGTTCTCTAAGAACTCTTAATTGTTTTTTTTTTTTTTTTGAATAGAGGTTAAGGAAGAAGAAATAATGACTGGTAAGGACAATGCTCCACCCAAGTAGGCATATTTCAGATGATCAGGAAGGGGTTTCAAGTCAATGGCTTTAGAAATATCTTGGAGATTTTTAGATTGAGTGGAATGAGGTAATGGAGTGTGTGCTATATTAGGTTCAAGTGGGGAGGCTTCCAAGGCTAGAACATTTAGTTTTTCAGTTTCAGTCATGGATTGGAAAGGGGAAATAGAGCGAGAAATGCACCCAACCAAATCATCTTGAGAACTTAGTTCATCCACCACTTCAACAATGCAAGAATTGATGACCTCAATTCTCTTGCATTCATGTAGATCGCTGGGGAATTGCATAGCCTTATAGAGATTGAAAACCACTTTTTTTTCATTCACCCTTAATGTAAGCTCACCCTTGTGAACATCGATTAATGCATGGCCTGTAGCTAAGAATAGCCTCCCAAGAATAAGCGGAATCTCACCATCTTCTTCCATATCCAAAACAACAAAATCTACCGAAAAGATAAACTTATCCACTTTAACTAGAACATCTTCTATAATGACCCATGGATAAGTGAAAGACCCATCAACGAACTGGAGAGAGATAGTAGTAGGCTTGATTTCAGACATTCCTAGGCTCTTGCATACTGACATAGGCACGAGATTGATGCTGGCCCCCAAGTCACAAAGTGTCTTCTCAAAGGTTTCAAAGCCAATGTTGCATGGAATAGTGAAGCTTTCTGGATCTTTCACTTTCTGTGGAAGCTTTTTCTAAAAGATAGCACTGCATTCTTCAGTCAGCTTCACTGTCTCAAAATCTTCTAGTTTTTGCTTTCTTGACATGATTTCCTTCATGAACTTGGCATAATTAGGCATCTGCTGTAATGCTTCTGCAAAAGGGATGTTGATATGAATTTTCTTGAACATTTCTAAGAACTTAGCAAACTGTTCATCCAATTTCTTTTTCTGAAACCTTTGAGGAAATGACAGTGCTGGAGGCTCAAGGTGCTTGCTTCCTTGAATAGTTATGCCAGGACGTCTCACGTCTGTTTTCTATTTGCTCTCATTCTACTCTACCTCAACTTGTTGTGGTGGTGTAGCTTTCTCAGAATTTTCAGTTTCTTTAGTGACAACCATAGGGCTTGATGGATAAGTTGGATCTTGTGCTTCTTTATCACTTTTGGTTAAGATTGCCTTGCAACTTTCCCTAGGATTTACCTGAGTATCGTTGGGGAATGAACTCCACTGCTGGCTAGAGAGTGCTTGGGCTATTTGTCCCACTTGAGTCTCAAGGTTCTTTATTGTAGCACTCATGTTCCCCATCTGAACCTCCATTCTTGAAACTCTGCTGTCATTTTTATCCATTCTGCCTGTCAATTCTTTAAAGAAACATGCCTGCATATTCAAAATCTCATCCAACTTATCATCTGTACACGACTTCTTATCATGTAAGTCTTGCTGAGGGGCATAACCTGGTGGGGCTTGCTGAACATTTTTGTTGTTTGCATAAGAGAAATTCTCATGATTTCGGATCCCCTGATGATAATATTTAGGTACATTATACCCTTGAGACTGACCTTGATAATTATTGAACCTATTTAGAGCATTCAACTGCTCTATGGATGCATCTTCAGAGTGAACAGCTTTTTGATTTTCAGAGATGGCCAAAATAGATTGATTCTAATGAGGTTGCTGACCCTAACAATTGCCAAGCTTCTTAGTTAAAAAATTCATCTGATGAGTCATAGAAGCTATCTAAGCTTGTAGAAGTGTGATCTCATCCACTTGGTGTAAACCAACTCTCTTCACTACTCCTCTCTCAGAGCTATAACCATAAGCATTAGCAGCCATATCTTCTATAAGTCGAGTAGCCTCAGAAGTTGACTTTCCCATCAAGGAGCCTCCTGCTGCTGAATCCACCAAAGCTCTAGTAGGTGGTGTCAAGCTACTATAAATCTGAAGCCATGGGAGATAGCCATGTTGAGGACATCTTCTTAGTAAATCTTTGAATCACTCTCATGCTTCATAAAGAGATTCAAAATCTAACTGCCTGAATGAACTAATCTCACCCCTCAATTGATGAACTTTCGTAGGAGTGAAATATTTCTGTAAGAATTTTTGTCCCATGTCTTCCCAGGTGGTGATGCTACCTGGTAAGAGAGTTTGTAGCCATTTCCGCGCTTTATCTCTCAAAGAGAAAGGAAAAAGCCTTAGCCTCAACTGATCCTTAGTAACCCCATTCATTTTGACAGTGTCATAGATTTCCATAAAAGAATTGAGGTGTACCATTGGATCTTCAGTTATTAAACCCCCAAACTGTTGTTGTTATACCATTGTAATCAGAGAGGGCTTCAACTCAAAGTTGTTGGCATTAATGGGAGTGCGAGCAATTCTGGAGTAATTGTTATTCAATACGGGTTTAAAGAAATCTCGTAATGGTGCTTTACCATCATTCCCAACAACTGATCTTCTGCTTTCAACCATATCAGATCTATGACCTCTAGATTCCAACTGAATATGCTTGATGGTCTTAAAAAGATCTGGATCGTTCAAACCAAAAGAATTTATGTTCATTCAAAATCTGAAACACCACAAATAAATAAATAAATAAGATCAAGTATATTCAATTAAGCACAAGAAATAAAATAAGTAAAAATAAAAATAATAAAAATAAAAATAAACTAAACTAAAAAGAATACAATGCCTTGAAAATAAATAAAAATTGTAATAAAAATTAACTAAACCGAAATATGCTAAAATAGAATAAGAAATAAATTAAACTAAACGAAAAGAAATTGCTTAACGAATAATAATAATAAAATAACGATCAATTGAAATAAAACAAATAAAATAAAATAAAAGAGAGTAAACTAAATAAAAATTAAAACTACTACCTTAATAGTATTAATTAATAAAATCTATAATAACTAAATCAATTAATTAACTAAACTGAAGTTACGTTATAAAAATAGACTAATATATCTAAAATTAACAAAAATGCCTTTTATAAGTATATTACAGAAATTAGCTACATTAATTTTATGCCTAAAAATAGAATAATTAATACTATGGTAAAAATAAAATTAAACTAATTTTAAAAAGTATTAAAAGAATAATCAAACACTAAAACTAAAAATGCTTAATGAATTGATAACAATAATACTAATTGAAATAAAAGTAGTACAATAAAAGATGAAAATCAAATAAAAAAACGAATTGGATAAACTAAAATAAAATGAAATAAAAATAACAAAAATAAACTAAACTAAACTAAAATAAATAAATAAATAAATTGCATAACGAAATAAAATAAACAATAAAAATGTCTTAATTAAACTTTAACTAATTTTAACTGGTTTTAAAATTATTAACACCGTTCCTGGACAATGGCGCCAAAAACTTGTTGAAATCACTACAAGTGTACAAGATCGCAATAGTAATATACTCGATAAATATCAGATTATCGTCCTCTAAGAACAGTTTGTGGTTAATAATCTTAAAGCCCAATCTAATTTCAGTTTCAACTTTATTAACGCTCGGAATTTAATTAAATAGTGAAAACTTAAACAAAATCAAAAGTAAATTAAACATAAGTGAATATTAAATTTAAAACTATATTAATTAAAATTCTACGATAGTAAAATATTATGTATTCACTTTTAATATTTATTTCAATTAATCTAAATTTTATTCTTGTAGGATAGCACAAATAATCAAAACCCTCTCCCAAGGCGCCTTGATCCTATCAGTTAAATTGCTTAATACACCCTCCAAAGGCGTATAGTCAGTAAACTAATGCATTACAAATATTAATCATGTGCAACCTCTTACAAAATTAACAACCTCCCGGTCAACTAATTCAAATAGGTCTATATTCTGATTATCCAATTATTGAACTTCTATCCCGAGTTAATTTAATAATCTAAAATCAATTTATAAGTGATCAATCAATAAAAAACATTGAACACACAGAATATAAAACAATACCTTAAAACAAATTAATCAAAATAAAAATCAAAAGTTCCTACAATCAAAATTACATCCTAAAAATAAAAATATTTAGCCAGACATATTTAAGAAAATACCAAACAAAAAATTAAATAAAGTAAAGATCATACTAAATTAGGCTTTGATCTTTTTCTTTAATTCTTGTTCTTTAGTTTGGTCTCTTCTGTTATCTTCTCTCTGTGGCCTTCAATAATTGCTTCAAAACTTGAATAATGAATGAATTATGAAAATTGAATGCTGAATTAAAAGTACAAAGCCTATTTATAATGTTTTCTAAAACAAACTGTGGAATAATCCTAATTGTAACGGAATACGAAATTCTAATGGCCATGGGCACACCGTCATGCCAAAATCCCGAATTTCCTATATATAGTGCCTATTTTCATGTTGGTTCACTCGAACACAAACCAATCCAATTTGCTTCTCTTTTCTTTTATTCTTTTCTTCTTTGCCATTGCTTTTCTTCTTATTTACGCTCCTTGCCATTCTCTCTTTTGCACACAAATCATGCCCCATATTTTGGTCTTCTTCTTTTCATTTTAGCCTTGCTTTTCCCTTTATTTACATGCTCATGCCATTCTCCAAATAATTGGACAGTCGACCCATGCAAGTTCAATGCTATTTACGATCTTGCCATCTGCTCATGCTTTGCTATTTTGGATCGGATTATGAGTTTTGTTTTGGGCTTGAAAAAGGGGCCTTGATGCTTGTGGGCTGCAATGTTTCATGGACCATGTTTTTTTATGTGTTGGATGGGCTTTATACACTTTTGGGCCATGACTTGTTGTACTTATTTATAGAGTAAATTACAAAAAATGACAGCTTTTCAAAAACATTTTCATTAATATTTGTTAAAATTTACAAACTTTCATGAATACCGTGTTTTAAGAAATATTTGCTAAAACAACCATGGTGTTTTTTAGGGCATTGTTGCTTCTTCACTATTCATCGATACTTGCTGCTGCTATCGTTGTCGAAGATCATCGTCTTCGACACTGGTAGCTGTTGTTGTTGTTGCTACCAATGAACCTTTGACGACTGTTGTTGTTGTTGTCGAGATCGCCGCCTTCTTCATCGATAGCTACTGCTACTAGTGACCATTTGTTTTTTAGGGCATCTCCTTCTTCTTTTGATTGTCGTTGCCAGAGATCAGTGAACCCCCACTAGTGTTGCTATTCATCGCCTTTTTTCTCGCCGCACCTTCTGTTGTTGATCGTGGTTGTACTGTTTGCGATGTTGTGTTGTTTCTTCTTTCGATCGCAGTTGTTGGAGTTGAACCTCTACTGCTGCTGCTACGTGAAGGGAGATTTTGACGCTAGAGAGTCTCTTGCAATTCTTGGAGCAATTCCTCCTCTGGTTGGAATGCTCGATTTAGAAGATCCTAATGAACACACGAGTAGGCCCAGGAAGGTCAAAAGGAGGAAGAGGCAGCAGCAACAACCCTTGAAAGAGGCAGCGTTGCTGCTGTCGCTTCTGCCACCGACAAAGGAGTGGTTACGCATCTCTCCAACCGCAAATCTGCAACCTATTCACCGCTGATCGCTCTGCTACTCACTGTTGAATGCCTTGCTAATTGGCACTGATCGCCCTGCTTCTGATCATGGCGGAGAAAAGGAAACGAAAAGGAAGTTGAACATCATGCTGCTTGGTACTGATCGCTCTGCTGCTCACTGTTGAACGTCGTGCTGCTTGGCACTGATCACCCTGCTGCTCGTCACTGATTGTTCTGTTGTTATACATGCTCGCCATCACCCTATTGTTCGTGCTCTGCTTCTTCTTGTCTTTGTTCTTTTTTCGTCACTGCCATTGTCGGCCAGTGAACTCCACGAAAATCAGATCGAGTAGCGGCAGTGAAACAGGAGTAAGAAGAAAAGCAGGTGTTCAAAATCTGAAGTTCTCTGCAACGGCACTGCAACAGCACGATCATCTGCTCCATCATTCTGCTGCTCTTCCATCATTGGCGGCAAGGTTTTCCAGTGCTCCATCGTTCTGCTGCTCCTCCATCGTCGGCGGCGTTGTCTTCAAGTGTTCATTTGCAGCACGGGGAGTTGGTGAGGAGAGCTGCAATGGCAGCGACACTACAACGGTGGTGATGGCAAGAACGGTGGTGAGTAGCGGTGGGGTGGCAACAACGGTGGTGAGAATCATCGAAGTATAATGTTTTCAAGAAAAGAAAATAAAAATAAAAATAAAATCTTAAACAAGAACTATATACTATTTTTTTTTATATTACATCATTGTTACTATATTATATACCAAATATTTGGTATATTTTGGTATATTTTTGTATATTTTTTAAATAGTACGATAAACAATGTCGATGAACAGTACCAATGAATAAAGATTGTATATTTTGGTATATTTCAATATATTTTGGTATATTTTTGGCACAAAGATCAGCTATAATGATTATGAAACAGATTATGATGATATATTTACCTGTCTTGTACAATATACACATATATTTACTATAAATATACACAAATTTACTGAAATATACAGGAAATATACTAAATTAACCATAAATATTAAAAAATATATACATACTTATGTAATGGGTCAGGGTATATTTTGGTATATTTCGATATATTCTAGTACACATATGAGATATATCGATTTCAAATGAGAAAAATCATGATATAATGATTATGAATAGATTATGATGATATATTTACCTGTATTTTATAATATACAAAATAAATATACCAAAATATATGCAAACCTCTTTAACGGGTTTTAGTATATTTCGGTATATTTTAGTATATTTTGGTATATTTGCATATATTCTGAGCACAAAAAACTGTTATGCTGATTACAGACGGTATATTTAGTATACATATTACAAAAAATATAAATAAAATATACCAAAATATACAAAAATATATCAAAATATGCTTCAAATTTTAGTATACATATTACTTTCTATATATTGTATGCATATTATAAAAAATATAAACAAAATGTACCAAAATATATCATAATATACCAAAATATATCATAATATACTAAAATATATAAATAAAATATACCAAAATATATCATAATATATCATAATATATCATAATATAAAAAAAACAGACTATATACTTAAAATATACAAGAGATATACCATAAATATATTGTCTATATATACAAAATATACATAAAATATATCGAAATATACCATAAATATACTTAAAATATACAAGAAATATATCGTAAATATATCACCTATATGCACAAAATATACATAAAATACACAAAACCCAACATCATGTATATACATAAAATATACCTGAAATAAACAGAAAATATACACAAACTTATCATTTTTTTATGGCAAATGAAAGAACACTCATTACAGATCACTATATATAAGAAATATACAGAAGATATACAAAAAATTATATAGAAATATACACAGAATATTTTTTTGCGGATATGTTGAATAATAATAAAAAAAATAGATGAATGTATACACAAAATATACATATAATATACAGATAATATATTAAAAATATATATAAAAAATACACAAAATGTACAAAAATATATATACAGAAAATATACATAAAGTGGGGCTAAAAATTTTAATTAACATCCCACCCCTAATTTTTTATTTTTTTAAAGAAGATAAGAATATTAAAAAAATAAAAAATTAAGAGTGAAGTAGTTAATAAAAATAGTGAAATATATTTAACTCATCTGTATATATTATGTCTATCTTTACATATATTTATCAATATAATATAATATATATGTAATATATTCACATAGTTTTGACTTATATTCTTGTTTTTATAAACATTTCATCCGACACTTAGTTTCCATCTAAGCAAATTAATTTTTTGGTCAAATAAAAACCTATTTCTCCTAATATGCTTCATTAAATGTGAAAGAAAAGCAGTTTTCTTTTTTTGGTTTCTAATTTCTTCTTTGTTTGCTGATTTCATGGGCTTTTTTGGTTTAAAATGGTAACACCCCAATTTCTGATATTTCTGTAGTTAATTTTTAATTATATGTATAACATTGAAATACACGGTATATTTGTAATATATTCCTAAATATTGTATAGTTATATAAAAAGCCCTTATTTATACTTGTTCCCAATTATTCTAAACCTGCAAAAACAATTAATAATCATTTCTCGGGCATTAAATAAAAAATATAAATAAATATAAAAAATTATTTTAAAATACTTGAAATGTATAAATAATATGTAATATAAATATAATTAATCGTGCATATAATTATGAGTAATTATGTCATATTTTCTACCTAAACTCATGCAAAACATATATAAAAAATATATAATAATGTTAGTATGCAATGCAACTAACAAATATCCCCAAACTTAAACTATTGTTCGTCCCCGAACAATGACGCTAATCTAAACTTACATATCAATACCATATAGAGTTAAATTCATTTTTACTCATCATTGTAACCTCAATCTTCGATTCCTATAGTTTAGGACTCATTAACACTTCCCTAGGGTCTTCAGGTTGTCTAGATTTTCAGTTCATCCTCTATTTTTTCTTAACTTCACTTTCTCATCTATCAGTATCTCAATCATCCTAGACTTTGTAGGTGATTTGTAGGCACCATCCCACTCACAAAAATCCTTTCCTAATACCTAAGTACACAGACCCTCTCAATTTTCTCCTCTATTTATCTTCTACTTAAGTCAAACTATAGTCAAGATCAGTGGTCTTTCTTTTAGGTTGTAACGTGGTCTGGCTCAAGTTACAAGTGTAATATGAATTTAAATCTGACTCAAGTGTACACTCATAATAATAATATCAACCTAGTTTGTTTGATTTTTTTAATGTAGCTTGATCCTTTATATTCAATCCCTTGTTTTTCTTCGTTCATGCTCACAACCTTATTTCCATAGCTCCTCCAAACTTATTTCATCACGTGCATTTCAACTTGTACTCTCATGTACACTCATACAAAAGTAGAAAGTTCAGCTATCATTGACAATACTGAAATACTAAAGAAATAAATGAAACTTTTTTTTCTTTCATATTTTTTTTACTAAACAAAATCGAAAATAGAAATAAAAACTAAAAACATATGTATTTCAATGTTAGCATCCCCTCCTTATTTCACATAATCAAAATAGGCTGCATTAAAACTATGAGTGCACACAAATAGGTATAATTGAGATATTCATAAAATGATAGAGTGTTTATATATATAATGTTTAGGTTCATAATAAGAAAACATGCTATAAGGCTCAAAATTGGCTACAAAGGATTATAAATGCTGGGACTGGCCTTTAGGCTATAACTCAAACAAAGATAGCCTACTTCATTTCTTTCCTAAGGTTATTCCTAAGCAGTGTTCAAGACAGATTTGATTATTTCAAGAGTCTGTGGAAAATTTCTCCACTTGTGGTTTGGTTTCTACTCCTCACTTTCCTCAGTTTTTGGATTCTCAATCTACCTAAGACTACAAAGATCTGTCAAGGTCAACTTTCAGACAAACCAAGCACACAGACTGTTTGAAAGTACCCTAGTTCTTTGTCTCATCACACTAGAGGAATTTTTAATTTCATAGGTTACTCAGTGAAAATTCTCAAAAAAAATATGGCATGGATCTAGCCTAAGTGACATTTATATGTTCTATATGCTAATGTTCTAAACTAATGTGCTCATGCATTAACATTAAATAAATAATCCTAATATCTAATTTCAATAGCTATATATGTGATATGCCTATAAATATATGCAGTTGTTCTTCCCGAATAACAAATTTCGCAAACCGTGAAGAAGAAGATGAACAAGCAGATCTTCTTCTGTCAAATATAGCGTCGCCACGTTCGACCTCTTTCTCCAACTCTCCAATTACCTCCAAACCCTAGACCAAAACTTCTCTCCATCCGAAGCCAGAGAAATTATGAAAAACCTTTGATCCCCTCGAAAAGCTCTCGACTTCTTCTGCTTCTGCTCGTCTTCCGTTCCTAATTTTTGCCATGACTGCTTCTCCTTCAATTGCATTCTCACCATCTTGTCCAAATTTGCTTCTCCTGATGCCCGCGACCTCGTTCGAGGGATTGTCACCGAGATGGAATAATCTAATGTGAAAGGTAGCATCTCAACTGTGAATATCTTGATTCGGATTGTTGGAAATAATGGAAGCAATCAGGGGGTTTGTGGAATTGGAAAGGTTTTTGCAGCAACGACAATGGGCGAAGGGCAAGTAGCACACAAGCCTACTAGAAACTCATTGTTGGAGCTGTTGTATTGAACGAAAAACTGGTGATCTGAGATAGAGAGAGAGGGATAGAGAGTTGTGAGAGAAGATAATGCAAATGCGAAATGACAGTGAAGAGGAAATTTTTTTTTAATGAAACCCTAAATTCTTTGTGTCTCTGTAGTTTTAGAAAAACTCACAGAAAAAACACAACAAGAAGCAGAGAAGCGAGCGTTTCAAAATCGAGCGCGTAAATTGGGCCTTTTTGCGTATAATATGTTGTTGGATGCACTTGCTAAAGATGAAAAGGTTTTATTTTTTAGCCTCCTCCTCTTTCGATTCTTTCATGCTTTTACTTTGTATACAGTTACATCCAATCGTATAGCAGCAATGAAAATGGTGGAAGTGCAACATGAACAATAGCAGAAGAACAATAGCACGGCAAAGAAGAAGAAGATGCAGCAACTCTGTCATGGTGAGATCTGACGAGAGCTGGATCGCGAGCAGTAGCAAGTTCCATGGTGAAGTAAACACTGAAGGTCTCCGATTCGTGTCCAGGCGACGGAGAAGAGAGCTTGAAATGGGTATCGATCTGGTGAAGGTGGCAAGAGCAGGAATAGTAGCAGCTATTTATGGTTAAGAATCAAGAACAGGAGGATTTAAACACTGGTATACAGTTACTAGATATCACGATTAAAAACACGGGTATATAGTGTGTTTATAATGTGTATAACCTCTGTATATCAGTTAGGATATATTGTGATTAAAAATATTGGTATACAGTGTGTATAATGTCTGTATACAGTTAGAATATCACAATTAAAAACACTGATATATACCCAAAAATTAATCACAACTTCTGGGTTTTCTTCTTTTGCTCATCAACACTATTTCCAATTTTTATCAAAGCTGAGATTAGTCAAGAAACTTGAACTGGGCAATAAAATTTTTTAATCTTTCTAATAAAAAAGAAAAGAAGAATAAGAAAAGAAAAACAGAAGGAACCAAAATGCAATTAATTTATAACAGAAAGCGTTGTTTAATGCAATTAATTTATAACAGAGGGAAACTTAGCAATGTTGAGATTTAAAAGAAAAACAGAGGATCGTGTGCGTATGCATTTCTGTATAGGATTTTTGTAACTGTAATGATTTAGAGCTTTAAATGAAAATAAGCGAAAAAAACAAAAACGAAAACATGATTTTACGAACTTATTTATATTTTTTGGTATTTTTGATAATAATTAGCAATATATGACACGCGTGATTAAGTCAAAAACACGCATATAATTATATCAGTAAGTTAAAATACCTGACATTTTCTGTAATTTCCTCTTCTTAAAATCATAGGACCTTTGTTCTAAATCCAGAAACCCATCGGGCCTAAGCTCTGAAAATTCCTATTATGAATCGTAGGGCAATATATATCTATCCACATGATGCTACTTAGCTTGAATATCCATTTGCAACACAAATTGCTATTTTTCACATTATTATTGCTGAATGACTCTTTTAAATTAGTTGGCAAAGTGCAATTATGGGCCCTGTTACAACATTCAATTGCCTAAGCATTTTTGAACATGTCCTACTTTTCTTTAATCTCATTTTATTATGTGATATCATGGCCTTTCCTGCTTCGTTTGTTGTTGGCACATTTACAACACGCATGCAAATGAGAGCATTAGTATGATGGTGCATATAAAGTCCATTATGCATATTAATAATTAATTAATTAATTTTCTTGTGTCTTAGCTTATCACTTGTCGTTGTAGGTATTTTTGGTGGGATACGACTAGTAGCCATATTGGTTTGGTACATCGACCTGTTTCAACCAAACAAGATCACAGCTCCATTTTTCATACAAAATGGAGGATTACTTGTAGCACTATTGTGCGAGTTTCTTCTTTTTCGTTTGCCACAAGATTTATGGTTTTTGCTTTTTTGTGGCTTGGTGGAAAAGCAATCATCTACAAGTAGCTGAACAGCATACCCACCAAGCATTGCATCACAAGAAACATCTCTTTGTGACAATCCGTGCACTTTGCACGAACAACTTTATTTTATTTTTGTTATAGAGTATATATATATATTGAATATATTGAATATATTATATTATATGAAAAATGTCAGTAAAGTAGTTTTATATGAATTAATGATTCATCAGCCTCGCGCGTATTTTTATGTAGATTTAAACACGTGGTAATTGTATGATAAATCATACTAGTCTTTTTTTGAGGATGACGGAGTTCACATATATGCACACTGCCATTTGATGGAATTCATAGCATTAAGGGTATGTATATAAAAACATATTTACCAAAGTACAAAAAACTAAATAATTTGACACTAGTTTTTCCAAAAAGTTTTAAAGGCTCATATAAATATTTAATTTTTTTTAAAGAAACAAATGTGTTTGGAAAATTTTTCTAAAGAGAAAAATTATCTTTGGTGCTTATATTTTTGGAAATCCCTTCAACTTTACAAAATGTGGTACATACTACCACAAGTAACAACAACGTAATGTCTAAAAAGGCCATACATGCTTTAGGTTCGAGCAAAGCAACACCTTGGCCCCCTTAGACCATAGAAGATAGACTATAAGAAGACTGAAATCAACAAAGTTTAAATACATAATCTGTAATGAGTCGTATTTTTGACATTGAGTCAACAGGTTCGATATATATTTTTATGTATCAATTAATGACTATAAATAAACGTATATAATTTTATGAGAATTATATATAAATTATGGTTTTATGTGAATTGTACAAATTAATGCACACGATTTTTTTAGCAATGGTATTAATTAATGCATATATTACTTAAAAAATGATGGTAATAATAATAATAATGTAACACCTCGATCCTCAACATTATGAGTGTGAGACGTCGCTCGTTGAGAATCAAAATGCTACTAAAATTTTTCCTTCTGTCAAAATCTTTTTCATTAAATTTAAGTTCCAGTTTGATAGTTCTTAAAGAAATAAATGGAAATACATTTCACATAAAGTGAAAGATCAAAACACCTTCATCGTATTCACTGGATTCTCACAATTAACTAAAACAAACTAAAATAAAAAATTTGAAATCATAAATCGTAAATCACAAAATACAATTTATACAGCGGAATTACCTCGAAAATAATTTTTTTTCAAAACAGTAATTGTTAAATAGATAATATCGTTTAATATTATGTTCGACTGAAATCCAAAACAAAATAAATAAATGTGAAACAACGATATTAAGTTCAAACGAAAAATGTACATTCAGTTCTGTCACAATTAAATAAATAAACCACAACCTCTAAAGCCTCCTATCCTGGACGACCTTCCCCATGAGGTGTAATACCCATTAATTTTAAGTGTTGTTATACCAAAAATTTTGACTATAATTATGTGTCAAAGAACCGTAGTCAACAAACGTTGACCATTATGAGAAAAGTCATGAATGACAAGAAAGTGTCATAAATCTATTTATTTATTTATTTAATTTGGCATATTTAAAAAATGTCATATTGATCAAGAGCATTGTAAATAGTAAAATTAATTAATAGTATGATAAATAATAAAATTAATTAATAGCATTGTAAATGGTAAAATAAATTAATAGTATGATAAATAATAAAGTTAATTAATAGCATCGAAAATAGTAAAATTATAAATAATATCGTAAATAGTAAAGTTGACTAATAAAGTTAATTATAAATAGTAAAGTTGATTTAATTAAAATAATTAAGTAAATTTTATCTCTAGCTAATAACTTTATCTTTTTTTATAAATAAAAGTAATTTTAAGTACATGAAAAATATTATTCAACCACTACCACTATCATCTTTAAATAATTAAAGAAGATAGTGTCAATTTTAATTAAATAGAAATGATATGAAAAACATTATTCAACCACCACCACTATCATCTTTAAATAATTAAAGAAGATAGTGTCAATTTTAATCAATTAAAAATAGCTTTAAAATATATGAATAATATACAACAAACCACCATTATTAATACTTATAATTGCTTACAAACAAATATGGGGGAACCCCATTGTCTCTCCATTATTCTAAGCCAACCACTACCATACCCTAATTACTAACTATCAAAGCTCTACTATAAATAGGGAGCCTCTCCTCATATTTTTTCACATCAAATCAAAGCATTAAAGTGTGAGAGAGGAGGAAAGTTTGAAAGAAGGAATAGCTAAGGTGAGTTTCTTTCCCTTCTTTTAATTTATTATTTTGATTTAGATAGTGCTTGCTTGTTTGGTTAGCTTGATTATTTTTAATTTTTATTTTTGTTCTTTGCATTTATGCCATTCAATTATTATGTTGCATGACATAGAGAGTATGTTCTGTAGTTGCGTCTCGTACGATCTTGTACATCAGAAATCGAAAATCTGTGCTTCCGTTGATTTATGATGTTATACTGTTGGTATGATTAATCACTGTTGAAATATTTATTTACCATGCTCTTGCACACAAAAATCAGATTAAGTAAGATTTCAACCATGTACTGTATGGGGGACTGTTTGTGTTCCATGTAGAAGAACTGGCTATCAATACTGACACCAGCATGGAACGGGTTTCAATAATGACCCCACTGGAAGGGGTTTGAGTTTCAGAATTGATCTCTCCCCAGATTTGGAGCACAGAGAGTATCCCCGTCCGGTCTAAATTACGACTGATTTAATATGTTGGGTGAATCGAATTAATCTCTGGAAGTGGTTGATCTGCTTGCATTGTCTGGTTGAAATAATGGATTAAATAAATAGAATGATTCACTGAGCTGTGTAGCTCACCCCCTTATTTTTTCACAACAGGAAATTAATCAGCCTGCGAGGAGATTGTTCCTTAGAAAGTTTTTATTTTAATGTAGGGCAGATTGGCCCAAATGAACTCATGTATTTTCAGTTTTAAATTTGTTTGTCGCTGTAATGGAATATTGTACTTGAAATTATTAGATGATCAAATGAAGAATCTTCTTTACTATGATGTTATTTTTGTACATAGACTAATGTAGACAGGAACCTTAATGCATTTGGGGCTGAGAAGAAGAAAATGTAGCACGGGCCCGTCTCCCGAGTATCCCAAGATCTTTGATCAAAGAGAGTTGAACCGTCAGATGACGTGTAAAATGGGACTTGGGAGGTGGGGTGTTACAAATGTGGTATCAGAGCCTAGGCTTTAGATGCCTTGGGAAAAAATTAGAAGGAATTGACTAGTCTGGTAAGACTATTTACTTATTTAATTTAGAAACCCTACCTCCTGTTTTAGAAACTAAAATAATTTTGAAAAAAATGGTTTTTCGAAAAGAGATATATGTTTTCAACGGTTTTGTTTGGATACAAAGATTACAAGTTGAGTTGATAGTGGGTAAGCCTTGTCCCAAGTAAAGCTAAACATTGAAAGGGAGATGGGTTATCCCGTTCTAGA
>JAJIYU010005714.1:0-21809 GCA_030144865.1 Tinospora cordifolia
TTTTTTTCTTTAACATTAAATTGTCTATTTTGACTTTTTGGGTCTTGACTCTTGAATATAGTTGTTTTATTTTTTTTAATTTTTTTCATGCTCCAATTTCATTTTTTTAATCTAAAAATCCAAAATACTGAAACTTGTTTGGTTTAAAAGTTTCAAAAACTATTTTCAGTTTTTTTTTTTTTTGTGTGTGGAGAAAACAAGTAATTTCTTTAAAAAAAAAAAAAGAGATTAAAAAAAGTTATTTTTCAATTTTTTTCTCCTTTTAAAATTGTGCAATTATTTTTAAGTTAAAAACTACCACAATCTGACCTTCAACAGTGGAATAATGTCAAACACATAAATTCTAAATGAACTATACAAAGGGTTGAGACATGATAGAATCACTTAGAACAGTAGGACCCAACAGATGAAGTTGGATAAAAACCTCGATGGTTACGTAGTATTTTTTTTTTTTTTAATGTTGGAAAGGTAGTTATTTAATTGAAATGAGATTTTCTTATATTCTTGAATGGTAGTTATTTAATTAAAAGGTAGTTATTTAATGTTTGGCTAACTTTAGTTTGATTAACAATTAGTAAAACAAGTTGTTCTAATCCAAACTATCTTTTCTAAAAAAAAGTAAACTATTTTTTTTTTACGTTTTTATAATAACAATAGCATATGAGTTGTGACAATTTTTTTGATAATGAACGCAATTTTATATAGCAATTTTTTCTTTTTAGTTTTATCTGCGATTTTTCAAATTTTTTCTTCAACAATTTAGGTTTATAAAGGATTTCAATTTTACTTTAATCCAATTTGCCATCTCTAATTCTTCAATTTTGACGGGTCCAATCTCAAATGGCTAAAATCCAACTTGTACCCAAATAAGAAAAAAAATAAAAGAAAAAAAATGCTATTTCTTTTGTTATCAAACCATAAAAAAGAAGTTTTTAAATTCTCCTATTAGTCGATTCATTACTCTGATAAAAAGAACAACAAATTTATGGAATAAATAAGAAAAACAAGTTATATTCATTTAGTTATTTATATAAGAAGAGATTAGCATTTAGATGGTAAAAAATTTGATTTATTAGAAGATGGACTAACTCATACTATTGTTATTAACTTATTACTACAAAATAGACAAAAACATTAATTAATTTTTTGTTCTGGGAATGCAAAAAATATATATCATTAGAGAATGAACAACTTAATCTATTAGTTGTTAATTAAACCCTAGTTTGTTCAACATTATACCACAAATTTGATGTGACAAAAGCAACATCAAAATTGTGGCATTTAATATCCAATTTTAAATTTCACGCATTGTACCAGCATTTAAGCACTTCAAGCCTAATTACAACATAAACCTTGTATGGTACTTGAACATCACCTTCCACAAATTTAAAACAACTCATCCACTAACATCCTTACAGGGATAAAAATTGATACAATCAAAAAGGGAAAATGTACTACAAGGCAAAAATCAAACTCTCGTCCAACACATCAAATTTTATACATTTATTGCAATTATAAGATCGTTTACAAAGTTCTCAAAATATTAAGTAATGTAAATGTAAATAAAATAAAAAGTAAATAAGAAAGAATTGTTTGGGGCTCAACGTGTCACCCATGTAATACAATTCATTTACTTGTCCTTCGTTGCCAAATATAAAATCAAACATATAAAAGAATTATGCTTTGCAAATAACCTTAAATTATGCATCAATAAGTGATAAAAGACAATCTAATAATAACTTTTGGAAGCGAACTCAATAAAGCATGTTGAGAAGGTGTTAGTCGAGCATAAAAGAAACTAAAAAATTTAATGGAGAGATATGAAGGCAATAATAGAAATGAAAGAGAATTAACATTGAGATAGATGAAGAATTTACATTAAAGGAGAGAGCCGTAATCCAAGTTAGGTGTCGTGTTCCTTTTTCAATGTTTTTGAGTTCAAAACAGCATTAGTACCCGAAGAAGACGCACAGCTATCATTTTGTATGTAGAGACTGCCCACAACAAGAGAATCATTCACCAAGCCAACACCATCAAAATTGAGCCTGCTGTTCACCTTCTTGCTGAGATCGTAAAGAATGAACAAAAAAAAGCAAGAAAGAAAGAGAGCTTAGTGTCATGGTTGATCTGAGATAAAAGAGACCATCAAATCAGTGATTGCTAATGAGCAGCTCAAACATACCCGTTCAGGCGGTTGTTAATAGCAGTCAAGTCTTTTGAAGGACTTTGGTAAGCGTGGGTGCTCTCGCCAACACGCACATAAGAACTTCTAGAGCTGTTTGAGATCAAAGCATCCATCTGCAAGTTGGGATTGCACAGATTTTTAATAACATTTCATCAAGTAGAAATTTTAAATTTTACGTCGAAATGCTACTTCATGAATACAATCCAGAAGAAATGAGTTCAGCAATCACAATGCCCATAGAACTCATTCAGAGATTTTAGATCAACTTGCTTGCAACAGAAAATGCATATTGATAAAAACAAATTGACAAGGGTGTGTACCTTTGAGGAACGTAATGGTGAGACATAGACGTTGTGTGCTGCTGAAACTTTCTTTGGAGACATATCCGGAACACTTGGGAATGTAGATACCTTGGGAGATCCAGGGCATTGCTCTGTTTGGCAAAACCAGGGGAAACAATTAAATAGGCCAAAACTAGCAGAATAGGAAAATAAAAATAAAAATAAAAATAAAATAGAGGCTACAAATAAAAATCAGAGACGAACCATTGGAATTATTGTTAACTTTGGGAGTCTCTGTCTTTGGAGTTGTACAAGCAGGTCCAAGATTCACTAGCAGTGGCTTTACTGCTGGAACAAATACTTCATTGTAAAACGTAATAATATCGACATGCTCCTGTCCTGTTTTCTGTTTCCAAAAGACGCACATATTAAGCTTTTGTGGAATAATGAAAACTCAAGGAATATAGACCAAGCAGCATACCCTATTGTGATGTGCTGACATCCAGTCAACAAAGACACTACGGAAAACTTGAGGTTTACATTGAGGTTGCTTCCTATAGTTAAAAACTATCTCCCTAAATGTAAGGTTCAATTTAGAAATCTGCAATAAAGACAAGATGTCAATAAAGGAAGACAAAACCAATAAACAAAACAATGAAAAGATCCAAAAAGTGCTAGCAGCCAGACCTTTGCGACTCCATATAAGCAGCAGAGGATAATCTGGTCAATATGTCGACGAAAGAAAAGGCTTGTTCGCTGACTAAGAATTGATTGAAAAATACAGTAAACAGTCTCTCTCACTTGTTGAGATTGTTTTAGCCTCTCAACAAGGCCATTAATTCTAACAGCAGCCAACTTCAAGATCTGTTAAGTAAATTATGAGATACTCAGAAATAAGTAATAGACATTCAAAAAATAAAGTGGAAAGAGGGAGATAAACACCCACAGAAAATAGATTGGCCCTTTATAGAGAATTTAATAGGGACCAGCATATCTTGCCTTTTACAAATGGGAATTGGGAACCAATTTCAGTAATTCTGTTACTGAACAAAAGAGAAAATTGACTAATAATTATATGAATTCTCTACTTAACCATACCTTACTAAAGAAAACATTAATTGCTGTCTCTGCACATGTATCTCCCCCTCCACCAGGATTTGGCCGTGTAGGGCTGCAAAAAAGTTGCACCTTATTTGTAAAATTCATCATCATAGAGAATTAAAAAATGTTGTCAACATGATAAACATCCTTGCCCACAATATTTGCAATGTTGGTACCTGGCAAAAGCAGTCTGTAGAGGTGGCAGTGGTAACTTCGATCTCAAACCATTTTTGGCCAGAAGATTATCCTTGATTGGTGATGTAAAGGAGTTACGTTCTACCAAAACACTTCGAACATCACAACATGCTCTTTTTGGAGAACGGATATCTCCATTCCGGCCTGAGAATATATTGATGGATTATATAAATAACAAAATCAGATAACTTTGTTAGACGCTTTAAGACAATAAAAACAGAAACTTGAAACTGAATCCATGAATTATAGCTCCAATATAAAGGCACTACATTGTGAAATATCATGCTTTATCAAGGATGGCAGCGGTGGCGAGCTTCCGAATGAAATATTATGATGCATTGCAATTGAATCTAAAGATGGCATAGGTTCTGCTAACAATCCCAGATGGTTAATTTCCTCTGAAAGGGTTGGCCTTGCAATAATCAAAGAATTATAGATTGATGATCCTTTTTCCCAAACCATGCTCTCCAAAAGTCTCTCCTCCAATGAATTTAAGTGTCTCCTCAACTCTCTTGGAAGTGATTCTTCATGTCTAATAAAACTCTCTATGACCTTACTCAAATCAAAAGCAGTGATACCAGTCCGCTCCAGGACCATAGGAAACAACATAGTAACTGTCTTATGCGTTGCTAAAACCAATTCTGCTGAACAAGCAAGCATGCATCGATGGAACCTCTCGTTGGTTAATAAAGAGGTCAAGTTACTGGCGTGCAGTATTTGGGCCTCTGCTTTGCACATTGCTTCCAATACCCTATAGTATAACTTTAAAGCTTCCATTCTTCTCTGTTCCACCCATACACAATCCATTAGACTTGCACTCTGCAAGCCCCCATCAATACGTCGCTCTCCAAGAGAACCTCTTGGGAAGATGGCCTCCAATATTATACGGGCCCTGCGTGTTACGTCATTAGTTATATCCCTGTCACACAAAGAAAGAAAGCGCTCAAGTTCCAATGAGGGCTTCGAAGGAAGCGGAGCTATCACTGTCCGGAGCCACTTCGCTGTTGTCATTGCTGTGGTTACAGGTGTAGGTACCATTTTAATGTCAGCACCAGCAAGAGAACCATTTACAGTTGAAGCTGGAGACACTGGTACAGAGGGTGAACTTGTAATGGTCTTCACAGGAGAAGTTATTGCATTGAATTTCCGCTAAATGAAAAAAATTAAAATTAAAAAGATTAAAAAAAATTTTAAAAAAAAGATGATTCTAAATAATTAATTAATTGCTGATATTTTAGGAAGGTAATTCACCCAAAAAAAACAAACAAACAAAAAAACAAAAAAAACAAAGATTTGAAAAGCATACCTTGGTTGAAGTATAAGATATATTCACAGCACCACCTGATAAGCTTCCTGTTCCAAGTAAGCTGTCCTCATCACTAATAAAAACCCTTTCATCCAGTTCACATTTCTTCTGGATGGCACAGTCATAGTCCTTCTCTAGGATGATCAGACTTGATGCCAATGATGATTCCTCCATCAGATCTTCAAAATAAGTTAAACCATCTGTCCGGAGGAAAGATAATTGGTAGGAGAAATTTTATACGATGAGAAATAGTTGCTAACCACGATTGAGTTGAAAAATGTCACAAAAAGTGCAGATGAAAAGAAAATTATATTTAACCTGTAATAATGTTTTCTAAGTTTTCAACCTTAACTTCTGATGCCAGACATGGCTTCTTCTTCAATAAATCAGCTATTAAACCATTGGCTTTCTCCAGTGTCTTCTGCAACTCATCTTCAGAGGCATCATAAATGTCACAAAGAGATGCAAGAAGATCCACACTTTTGTTGTCTTTCCTAACTGATCAAGAAATTGGTACCACAAGCACCCAAAATGGGGGGAAAATATTGAAACTTAGAAGAACTCTGAATACGAAAAATAAAAAAATAAAATAAAATAAAAATTGACATAACAACATCGCCTACACAAAATTTGAAGACTATTACCAAAACGTGGGTCTTCACAGACAGAAAAGTTCCTAAACCGCATAGGAACATGAAGAATCAAGATAGCCTGCCCAAAATTAAGGAAAAAAAAAATTAGGAATGTGCCATCCTCTTCTTAGTACTGTAGGCAACACACGTAAGCAACGGATAAGTGAAACCATTTGAAGGGCACGGATAACCATCTAAAATATCTGAAGTGGATGGGCAACCATATGCTCTCCTATTTCTAAAGGAAGAGCAAAAAAGATGAATGCTTGAATCAAAATAAAGCGCCCCTGAAATCAACATTTGCTCGGCAAGATTTGGAGCAAAAATCACATCTATTAATTTCAGAGAATAATGTGTGCTAAAACTACCAAAGCAATGATCTGCTTTACATGAACATCTACTTAGTTTGAGTTTTCAATGTTGATTTGGCTAACCAAAAACGTAATTTCATTTGAAAAGAGCACAACAAAGAACAATATTCTTAATGAATTTATAGAATATTGCGATGATAGATTACCAACTATTGATAAAGTCGAGTATCAATATAACTAACCAATACCGAAACCAATCCATTGGTACAAGTCACCAGGTCTTTAAAGCGGCTGAAAGCATGAACACGTAGAGCCAAGAACAACAACCATCCAAAACGGTAGTAATCTGAGACAGCGCTAGTTGTGCCTTTAGATGCGGATATTGTGTTGCCATTTGGATCAATAGTCAAAAAGAACTCATGATATGCACGCTTGTAGTACCTACATACCCATTGCAGAAAAAGAAACATATTCACTATCTTCATGTTTTGAAAATGGCTCACTAGTGAAGCCAGACCACAGAATAAAAGTGCACTCCACTAATCAAATTTAACCAGGTTATATGTGATAACACAATTAAAAGATGTGTCTATTTTAATTATATTCCCATGCAGTTAGAAAAGACTTTGTTAAGTTGTTAAAATGTTAGTTGAGTTGAGTCCATTTTAATTTAGAAAATAGTTAACCAATTTTAGCAGGCAAGTCTATTAACTTTAGCACTTCGAAAAAATTTATATGGAAACTTGTAAAGCAACATGTGTTCATTATATAAATTGAGATGCCGGGAGTCAACATTGATTATTTGGAGATGAGAGCTTGTTTAAGTTGATGAAAAAAACAATGGTGCCAACAATCTGATAAAAATATACCTTCCAGTTACAAATGAAACCAAGTACATGATATATTTTTATAAGAACTGTACATATAGCTGACATGAAATATTATAAAACAATTATGCATAAGAACTCATGATATACACACTTGTGATACCCACATACCCATTGCAGAAAAAGATAGGTATTTACAATGGTCATGTATTCAAATGGTTTATCAGTGAAGTCAAACCACAGAATTAAATTTTACCCCACTAATCAAAATTAACAAGATTAGCAAACATGTGCGCACTTACCACACAGGAGTCTTAAGACATGCAGTAGATACATGACACAATTAAGAGTGGTGCCTATTTTAATTATATCCCCATGTAGTTAGGAAAAGACTTCGTTAAGTTGTTGAGTTGTTAGCTGAGATGAGTCCATCTTAATTTAAATCACCAATTTTAGCCTGCAAGTTTATTAACTTCAGCACTTACAAAAATATATATGGAAACTTGTAAAGTAACATGTGCTCAACAAATAAATTGAGATGTTGAGAGTCAACATTGCTTATTTGGTGATGAGACCTACTTTAAGTTGATGAAAACACAATGGTGCCAACAATCTGATAAAAATATACCTTCCAGTTACGAATGATACCAAACACATGATAAAAACCACATATACTATAAAACAATTATGCATGTTTATAAAAAATTTTGAACTCTTTACCATTAATGTAATTTTTTTTTTTTTTTTTTGAAAAGAGACTATTGTATTAATAGCTAATAAAAAGAGTCTGATGAGATATCAAGGCCCTATATACATCAAACATACAGACTATGCAAGATTTTTGCTCCTTGACATAGCCAATCCCCAAAACTGTATCCTTTTCCATTAATGTAATTTAAACTAACAGGTTCAACTAATTAGGCCAAAACCTAGTCCAGGCAATTTAACAATCCACAGCATCAGTTCTTTTATTTTTATTTTTTACTTCTTTTTTGGAAAGAATTCACAGCATCTTAATTGGCACCAATTCCTACAATAAATCCAGTTTAAACAAAATGTTATTTATAATCTAACACGTCCAACCAATCAACAGACATGGTGAAGAACCATAAGTATTTAATGCATATCTCAAAAGTAATATTTAACTCCCAATAGTAATACTTGCTCTACTTCTGAAATTATCAAAAACTTCACAACGTCTTTCCTTTTTTATGTTTTCAATGGTATGGGTAGGATATGATATGGATGTTGTGTGAAATCATGCATGTCTCAAAGGCAATATTTAACTCCCAACAGTAATAAGTCCTCTACTTCTAAAGTTATCAAAAGCTTCACAATTTCTTTCCTTTTTCATGTCATCAATGGTATGGGTAGGACATGACTTGGATGTTGTGTGAAATCAACATGGCCACTTCTCCAAAGAGGTGACTGTCCTGCAGCAACTGATTGGTTCACCAGTTGAATAAACTTGTTTATCTTGATCAAGTACTCTGACTTTACATGATAACCAGGACATGGGATACTTGAGAGGCAACCCTTATAATGTTGTCAAAAGTTCTTGCAGTGTCATGATATGACGTGCACATAACTTAATATACCTTAATCATAAGATGTTCAAGCCCCTTGTGAATTTTTAAATTTAAACCAAGCAAATTCTTACAGCCCAAATAATGAATTCAGGAAGGCAACTGTAAATTCATCACTTTGAACTCAAAATGATTTAGTTAAAGATTCTTGACATATAAACAAGGCACTAGGTTAAACAAGATAACAAATACAGTGGCCGAAGATGATCAAAATCAATAAACAATAAATAGAAAATATAACTTGTGTTATCATTAACCTATAAAGAATCTAACTCCAATCTGGCACTAAATGTTTAAGCTAGTTACAAATAAACAACAATTCATCGCAAGAACACTCACTTGCTTAGAAGGCTTAAATGCACAAAGTTGGTTTGCAATTCCTTTGCCTAATTTCATAAGGAAAAAAAGAGCATCGTGAAAGACATATCCAAACAAATGGCAAATAAAGTCTATTTTAATTGGAAGATTTCAGTAAATAATAATAATAATAATACCTCCAGTCTATTCTCCCAATCTGAGCCATATAATTTGCTAAGAATAGGACCAACTTTGAGTAAGAATTGTGGCATTTCCTTGAAGAAATCCACAATGCTGCATTGATCAGCAATTATCACTCCATAAATGCCTAAGGTTTCATTAAGTGAGCAAATCTTTACACAAGATAACACCTACTTCAGTTTTGTGGCCCTCAATATCTGGCATAAAGTAAACTCATTTCGATCGCTTTCCTGCATCACTTTCTCAGGATCATCCTCACTTAATCTTTTCACAGAGTACACAATGAATGCAAACCAAAACCGTTCAATTTCTTCTGGCTGTCATCAGAAGCAACAATTTAATCACCTAAATTGATAAACACTCCATTTCTGATAACCATGGAAAGCAGGAAAGTGAACCAATCAAATACCGTTCCACTTCCAATAGCAGACATGTTAGATATGAGAAGGTTCTTGCTTTCCTTGAACAAATTCATAGCTTGCGAAAGCAAGTTTTCATCCAGCGACACTCCAGACTGTAGACAGGTCAAGATTCAACATGAATGAAGATGATAAATAAGAGAAAGAGAGGTGTCAAAACAATAACGAATAGTAGTTAAAGGAAACCAACAACTGAGAAAAATGTGTGTGCATATATAATGCGTGTACGCCTGTTTGCTTTATAAGTTACCTTTTTTTGTTGACTTAAATTTTAATTAAAAATAAACATATTATCTAGATTAAGATTTCCAAGTAATAGTTATAAATTTTTTTATTAATCATGCTAATACCATATCCTTGTAAGAAACTTCAAATGCCATTTTCCTTTTAAAAATACAAAGCAGGAAAAAAATAATAAATGTGAAACTAACAAATGTAAAATATAGAATCATATGTAGAGTAAAGAAGTTGAAGTGGCAGGAAATGAGGATCGAATAAATTGCCATGTTTATCCTATGATCTGTTTTTTTTTTTTTTAATTTAAAGATAACCAATTAAGTTTAAATGATTAACTTTCTAACTTTAGCAAAAACCATCGCACAGTGAACTGTCGAGTGTTAGCATTGCATACAATATACTAAAAAAATAATATAAGAGTAGAAAACAGAGGGGGGGGGGGGGAAGAAGGAAAACCTTGCAAAGCTCCAAAAATCGAGATTCCAAGGTGCCATCATCATTGTATTGGGAACTACTTGCTAAAATTGAAGGCTTCACGTCCTCCATCTGCAAAGCAGTTAAATCAGATTTCAAACCCAGCATTATATCCAATCTGTTGATTCTTCAAATCAAGCCCTAAAGGAACAAACCAAAAAAACCTACTACAGAAAATGCTACGTAATCTTAAACAATCCAATTTTTGCCTGGTTTGGATCTATTGCCAATACGATCTGATAAAATCATTCAAATAACTATCCAATAACCTTCATAATTCATATCAAGTCTCTCATAACAAATACTCTCTGACAGATATTGACATACTCAAACAGAAGACTCAATTTGACGTAAATCACAAATTCATTCATTTTTTTCTGATAATCCCCTTGGTTCTGTAACAAGAATTTTAATATTATTTAAAGTTATGAACTGATAATCAAAGAAATTCCACAAAAAATCAAGATGAAACATTAAGAAGCCAACTTTGATAAGCAAAATCATTTTCATCCACCAAAGAAAGAAAAAAAAAAAAAAAAAAAAACAGAGAAAGGATAAAAGAAAATCTTAGATAGAAATCCTAAAAAGATAAATTTTTTAACATACATTTCTCCAAAAAATATTCAACCAAATCAATGACTAAAAAAAAAAGTCAAATAAAATCACTAGAGTTGTTTCAGCTAAATCTCAATATTAAATCAGGTGAAAAAAAAGAATAAGAAAACTGACAGTGATCTGCTGGAAATGAATCCTCCTCATCGAAACCACGATAGCATCCTAGGCACAAAGATCAAGAGGCGACACTAGAGTACTAAGCACCCAAAGTTCGCAACATACAATTCAAAAGCAAAATCACTTTCATCATCATCATCTTCTTCTTCTTCTTTTTCTTCTCAATGTTGATTACAGTGTTTGATCATAAAAAAAGAGGAATTCAGTAATCAATTTTAGAAAATGGAAAAGAAAAATGCAAGACTTCAGACAAAGACGAGAATGAAAACTTAGGTTTTCTGTTCGAGGGTTGGCTTGCCCAGTTTGGTTTAAGGCGCTAATGCCAAATTTTGCTACGTTTTAATTTTTGGTTGATCAAATTAGCATCGGTTCGACCGATTCACCGGTAAATTTGATCGTTTCGACTCAGTATAGAATGCCTAGTGCGCGAAAAAAATCCATGATATATTAAGGAGGGGACTGAGAAAGCTGGCTAATGGGAGTGAGACACATATGCATACGTCGGCTAATTTTACTGCCAAAATAATTTAGCTGCCAAAATTTGTATTAGATAGAGATTATCTTGTTGAGATTCAATGCTAATTATTCTCTCTTTATGAGCGTCTTTAATTGTATTAAACAAATTGCCTACTGTATGTATATTATATAAAACTGGTTTCTTTAATAAGAAATAATAAGGGTATAGTATATATTTTTACATACATTATCAATATTAACATTTTAATACAATTCTATTAACGACAATGGTACATAAACCATGATTTTAGTTTACATAATTATAAGCATTAATTCAAAGCATGAATGATTCACCTTGGTGATTTTCCCATTCAAGGATACCATTCTTGAAGGAAAATTGAACATATAAAATAATAATAAATAAGATAAAATAAGTAAAAATGTCTTGAAATTACAAATTGATGTTTCACGTATTGTCTTTGGGCATTGAATGTGCTTTAAGATATTTGTACTACAACGAATACAATTACTCATTCACAATTTAAATACTTTGCTCACTTGTTCATAAGAGAAACTCGTATACTTACTGACTACATATATATTATTATCTTTTCAGCTGTCTTAATCTAAATAGGAAGAACCCTAAGATACCATCGATTTTCCCGTGCACTCAGCGTTCTATACTTAGCTGAACCAATCAAATCGACCAGCCAATCAGTTGAACCGATGCTAATCTGACCGGCCACAAATTAAAATGTAGCAAGATTTGGTGTTAGCGCCTTAAGCCAAATCGGTCGAGCCAACCCTCCTCAAATGGAAAACCTGAATTTCGATTCTCTTCTTCGTCTGAAGTCTCACATTTTTCTTTTCCATTTTCTCAAATCAATTATCGGATCCCCCTCTTTTATGATTGAACGTTGTAATCAACGTTGAGAAGAAGAAGAAGAAGAAGAAGAAGAAGAAGAAGATGATGATGATGATGATGAAAGTAATCTTTCTTTTGAATTGTATGTTGTGAACGTTATCGTATTTCGCCAAGGAGGATTCATCTCCAGCACATCACTATCAATTTTCGTCTTTTTTTTTCCCTCAATTCATTATATCGAAATAAAACTTGAAAGTAATCTTTCTTTTGAATTGTATGTTGTGAACGTTATCGTATTTTGCCAAGGAGGATTCATCTCCAGCAGATCACTATCAGTTTTCGTCTTTTTTTTTCCCTCAATTCATTATATCGAAATAAAACTTGAAATTCAGCTGAAATAGCTCTAGTGATTTTATTTGGCCCTTTTTTAGTCATTGGTTTATTTGAATATTTTTCAGAGAAATATATGTCAAAAAATTTTATATTTTTAGAATTTCCATTCAAGATTTTCTTTTCTCCTTTCTTTGTTTTTTTGTCTTTTCTTTTGTGAATGAAAATGATATTGCTTGTTAAAGTTGGCATCTTAATGCTTCACCTTCATTTTTTGTAGACTCTCTTTGATTATCAGTTTATAATAGGTGTAACAATTCGTGTCGGCGGGTCATAAACAGGTCAACTCGTTAATTAATCGTGTCATAATACAGCAACCCGAGCGTGACCCCTTTATTAATCGTTTCACGATACACAAACCCGAATATGACACGTTTAATAAACAAGTTACCTGAATATAACACGTTTAACACAATTAATTAAACAGGTCATTTTCAATTCCTGTTTAACCTAACACAATTAATTTGTTAACATGCTTACAACCCATTTAACCTATTTATAACCTATTTAACCCATTTTAGCCTGTTGTAACATATTACCTGTTTGACCTGTTTATAAACTGTTAAAGCCTGTAACCAGTTTGAAATGTTATAACCTGTAACTTGTTTGATCTGTTTATAACCTGTTGTAACCTGTTTAACTTGTTTGACCTGTTTATAACCTGTTGAGAATCATCCAGAGTATGAACTGTAGAACAATTCCACTATCTCCCAATAAATACTTGAGAATCATGGAAAAGAGTAACAAAAGGATGTTCTACTAAAGAAGCATTGACAAATAAGCACAATAGCATCTCTAAGAATGTAGTATGTAGCAACGTAGACTTCTAATAAGATGCAACAATTTTAAAATCTCGAAGAAGGCTGGATATCACAAGTATATGTTCTATCATATTTCTTTTAAGCACCTAGGTCATAAATAAGAAGCCTCTTATGAATACAAGTCAAACAAAATTTTTCAACTTGCGATAGCATGGCAAACTCCAAATCCAAGACCAAACTATTAAAGGCAATAGGGGAAACACCAAAATAGAGTGTATAAGTTGATTTGACATAGATAGCCCCATGAATTAAGATAGCTCATGCAAATAATGAGCTTGAAGAAATTAAAAAGCCTACAAATCTAATTAAATTTATGAACTTGAAAAAATAAAATTCGAAACCTAAGTCATACCTTGCAGTCTCGCAGATGCTTGAAGGCGCAACAGTAGAGAGTGTGCTGCCCTGCTGGTTAACAGAGTGATGGAGAGAGAGAGAGAGAGAGATATTTAGGGCGAAATCACGAAGAAGGCGTGAACAGGGAGTTGGTGCTTGCTGGTGAACAGAGACATTTAGGGCGATCTTGAAGAAAGTTGAAGGCGTGATTTGTGACGGTGAGACCGTGAGAGAGCCAGACTACCGGAGACATGATTCGTGAAGGTAAGACGGTGAGAGATTTAGGGCAAGTTGAACAATGAAGGTGGGGCGTGATTCCGTGAAGATGAGATCGTGTGAGAGCCGGAGACTGATTCGTGAAGTTGCAACGGTGAGAGACTTAGGGCAAGTTGAACTCTGAAGGCGAGAACCGTGAGTTTGGGGAGTGACTCCTGAACCCGAAGTTTAGACCGTAGCCATTTAGTTAGTGCAGAAGCAAATAAAGATTACAAAATTAAAAAATTAATTATTATTACAAAATTAAAAAATTAATTATTATTATTTTTACAGGCAAGTTTAAGAAAATAAAGATTATAAAATTAAAAAAATATTAATTTTACTTTTTTGTTTTTAGGACATGTTAAAAAAATAAAAAAAATTATAAAAATAATAATTAGCACTTTTCTGAATTTGTTTAAGATTTGTGAAATCAAATTATTTTTATAATTTTTATTTAAGTGTAGTATTTTAATTAAAAATAATAGGAGACATAGTATTTTTTTGGACAAGTTAAATAAATAAAAATAATAATGTTAAAGAAATTAAGTTTAGAACTGGATCAAGTTATTTTTTATAATTTTTATTTGGGTATAGTACCTTTTATTAAAAATAAAAAATAATATCAAAAAATTAATCTTATTTTTTTTTTTGATAAATAATGTAGTCTTTAAACTAAAAAATATTAAAAAGAAATATTACAAAAATTTTGAAAGGTTAAGTTACTTTTTATATTCTTGTTTGGATGTAGTAAATTTTTTGTTAAAAAAAATAAAAGAAATAATGTTAAAAAATAGGCTTCTGTGTTTTTATAGAAATAATGTAGTATTCTTAACTAAGAAAATATGATATATAACATTTTTAGGGCAACTTGAAGAAATAAAAATTTTATAGATTAGGCTTAGTGCATTTCTTAGTTTTGTTTTAAAATTTTAGATATCAAGTTATTTTTATATTTTTATTTAGGTGCAGTACTTTTTGTTGAAAAAAATAAAAAATAAGGTAACAAAAAGGTTTGGGGCTTTTATGAGAAATAACATAATATTTTTAGAATAAAATAAAAAGAGATATAATATTTTAGGGCAAAATAAATAAATAAATAATATTAAAGAAACTAAGTTTAATTCTTTTATGATTTTTTTTTAAATTGAGATATCAAGTTATTTTCTCTAAATTTTATTTGGGCGTAATATCTTTTTGTTGAATAAATAAAAATAATGTTAAAAAATAAAGTTTATTGTTTTTCTGATAAATAATGTAGTATTTTAGACTAAGATAAAAAGACATATAGTACTTTTAGAGCAAGTTGAAGAAATTAAAACTATTTGTGCTTTTTTTTTTATTTTATTTTTTTAAGATGTGAGATATCAAGTTAATTTTTTTTAGGACAAGTTGAAAAGAGATAATAACTTTTTAGGACAAGTTGAAAAAATAAAAAATAATGTTGTAAAATTAAACTTACTGCTGTTCTAAGATTTTTTTTTAAAAGTTTTGAAAAATCAAGTAATTTTTTTATATTTTTATTTGGGTGTAAATTTTTTTTTGGTTAAAGACAGTGCTTTTTTAAAGAGGCATACTATTTTTCTTTTAATGTATGACATAATTATTTTTCTTGACAAAAGCATATATCAAATAACTTAAGCCCAAATTTTAAAATTACTTTTTCTAAAAAAAATACTAATTTAATGCAAATAAAGAAATAATTATAACAAATTATATTAAAATATTTTTAAAAATTAAAAAAATTGTTCTTAATGTATTACAAAATAAATTTGTTTTTTAATTAAAAAATTATATTTAATTCCCAATAGTAACATTTCCCCCACGTCTAAAGTTATCAAAAGCTTCAAATTTTCATTTTTTTTTTTTTTTTTTTTTTTTGTAATCAATGGTTTGTGTAGGACATGACTTGGATGTTGTGTGCAACCAACATGCATGCTCACTTCTCTAAAGAGGTGACTGTCCTGCAGCAACTGATTGGTGCGCCAGTTGAATAGACTTGTTTACCTTGATCAATTACTCTCACTTACATGAATAGAGGGTAATTGAGCAAGTCATCGGACTAACATGTACATAACTTAATATACCTTAATTATAAGATGTTCATGCACCTTGTTTTTTTTTTTTTGTCAACAACAGTTACAATGGGGGGTGGTTTCGATCCCTGCCCTCTTGTGGGGCAGGGAGATACCTGCACCAGCTGCTTAGAGTAGCTGGGGGTGTTCATGTACCTTGTGAATTTTTAAATTTGAACCAAGCAAATTCTGCTTACAACCCAAAGGAATTCAAGAAGGAAATTGTAAATTCATCACTTTGAACTCAAAATGATTTAGTTAAAGATTCTTGAACATATAAATAAGACTGATAAAAAAAAATTATTTTATTAGGGTTATGAAAAAGAATGTATTCTAACAAAGACAAGCTTGGCTTACATAGCCTTACATCCAAAGTAAGAATTAACTAAGATACCCATATACTAAAAGTACAATATATTAGTCTAATATCCTCCCTCAAACTCAAGATGGCGGTAAAACAAGCATCAAGAGTTTGCTAACAAAAAATTGAAAACGCTAAATAGAGTGCGATTTGGTAAGGAGATCTGCAAATTGCAATGAGAAAGGCACAAAAGGTAAGGTAATGGCGTTATCCTGCAAGTGATGACGAGTGAAGTGACAATCAATCTCTATATGTTTGGTTCACTCATGAAACATTGAATTGTGAGCAATGTGAATGACACTCTGATTGTCACAATACATAGGAGTAGGAGAAGTAATGGAAATGCCCATACCAAGGAGCAATCGTCGTAACCAGATGATCTCTGCAGTAGTAGATGTCATAGCACGATATTCAGCTTCAGTAGAAGATCGAAAAACAAAAATTGCTTTTTTGCTTTTCCAAGAAATCAACGAGTCACCTAAGAAAATGCAAAAACCAATAACTGATTTGCGATCAATGGGATTACTAGCCCAATTAGCATCAAAATAAGCACGAAGCTCCAATGAAGAAAAAGAAGGAAAGAACAAACTTTGATACAGAGTACCACAAAGGTAGTGAAGAATGAGAAGGACAGCGCCCCAATGAGTGGTACTGGGTGAACCAACAAATTGACTGACAGCATGAACAACATAGGCAATATTTGGACGAGTAATGGTTAAATAAACCAAACTATCAACAATAGTACGATAGAGGGAGGCATCAGGCAGAGGTGTGCCATCTATGGAAGAATAACGAACATTCTGCTCAATGGGAGTGTCAACAGTTCAAGTATCTATCATACGAGCACGTTGGATGATATCGCCAGTATATTTAGACTAGGAAAGAAGGAGGCCTTTAGGAGTATAATCAACTTCAATACCTAAGAAATATCAAGGAGAGCTTAAATCCTTCATCTCAAAGTGACGAGTCAATTCCAACTTTAATGCAACAATGCCAGGTAAATCATTACCCGTAATAATCATGTCATCAACATATAAAAGTAGGAGGATTCGTCCCGCAGATGTAGAACGCACAAATAAGGCAAAGTTAGAAGCACTAGATGTAAAGTCAAAAGAAGCAATCACTGTAGAGAATTTTTCAAACCAAGCGCGAGGAGCTTGTTTGAGACCATATATAGCTTTCTTCAGTTTGCAAACATGACCAGGAGCATGAGAAACACCTAAAGGAGGAGTCATATAAACTTCTTCTTTGAGATCTCCATGTAAAAAGGCATTCCTGACATCTATTTGAGAGAGATGCCATTGACAAGAAGATGCAACAGTAAGAAGAGTACGTACAATAGTCATTTTTGCAACTTGAGCAAAGGTTTCCTCATAGCCCATCCCATATTGTTGGGTGAAACCTTTAGCAACTATCCGTGTTTTGTAACGATCAATGGAACCATCAGATTTGGTCTTGATCTTATAAACCCAACGAGAACCAACTGGAGTTTTACTAGGTGGTAGTGGAACCAAATCCCAAGTTGTTGTCTTGTCGAGTGTAGTGAGTTCTTCAGTCATAGCCTGTTGCCATAAAGGATCAAGTACGGCCTCCTTATAGGAAAGGGGCTCAGAGAGATTATGAATAGAGATCAAAAAAAGTGAAAAAAGATTGAGAATAAAAATTATAAGAGAAGTCTGACATTTGAGTGGACTTACATAGACGTGGAGGATAACAAGATGCACAAGGAGCAACAATCTCTTCAGATGATTGAGAGGGCATAGGAAGGAGAAAGGCACCGGGAACAGTTGAAGATGGTGAAGCTGGAATCACAAAAGATGGAACATCGACATCCGTATGTTGTATAGTATCCCTACAAGATGAAGAGGAAGAAGTTGCTGGAGAGGATGGTACATCAGAAGGCATGTCAATAGGATCAACAAAAAATGGATCAACTCTAATCAAGTCAGATTTGGAGACATTAGGAGCAACAGAGGAAATAGAGAAGAAAGGAATGTGTTCAAGAAAGAAGACATGACAAGAAACATATAATTTGTTAGTAGAAGGATTGAAACAACAATAACCTTTTTGACCATCACCATAACCAAGGAAAAAACAAAGAACTGAGCAGGAAGATAACTTATTGCGTTCACTGTGTAGACGTAGGACAAAACAGGCACATCCAAGCACTCGTAAGAAGGAATAGTCAGGAACACATCCATATAACTTCTCAAAAGGAGATAATTCAGATGTTTGAGCTATTGGAATTTTATTGATAAGATGAATAGCTGTAAGGAAAGCTTCACCCCAAACTCATTGGGAACAATAGCAAAGAGAAGAAGGGAGCGAGCAGTTTCAACAATGTGTCGATGTTTTCTCTCAGCAACACCATTATGTTGGGGAGTGTCAGTGTAGGACGACTGGTGTATCGTTCCATCAGAAGCAAGTAAGTTAGAAAACTCAGTAAAATTGTATTCCCCACCCAAGTTACAACAAAAGCATTTAATGGTAGCTGAGTGTTGAGTTTTTACTAAAGCATGAAAAGTGACATAAATATTAAAGAAATCAAAACGGCGTTTCATAAGAAAAACCCAACAGTAGCGAGTGTAATCATCAATGAAATACACATAATAACGAGATCCCTCTTTTGTAGAAACAGGGGCAGGTCCCCATACATCAGAATGAATCAAATCAAAAGGTGCAAAAGATATTGAAGTACTTTGAGGAAAAGACAAGGCAGAGAATTTTGCCAATTTGCAACCACAACAATTTGAAATGTCATGAACTTTTAAGTTGCCTAAAGTACCTTTAAAGGCCAAAAATTGCAAACAAGAAGCAGAAATATGACCTAACCGAGAATGTCATAAGTAGAAGTTAGAGAAATGAAGACTCAAATGAAAAGAAGACAAATCAACACTAGAGGCAGCTACATCAAGAACATTCAACTGCTCCAAGGTGTATAATCTCCCATGCCTACGGCCTGTCCCAATCAACTTCTGAGAAAGAAGATCCTGTACAAAACAAGAAGTAGGAGAAAAATGAACAGAATACCCAAAATCACATAGTTGACCAATAGAAATAAGATTCAACTTGAGATTAGGAATGCAATAGACATTAGAAAGAGATAGATGAGGTGTAACAACATGACCAATACCAGTTGATGACATAGGCGTACCGTCAGCAGTCATAACAGATAAATTAGGTGAAGAAAACAAGGAAATAAATGAAGAAGGATCACATGTCATGTGATGAGAAGCACCAAAATCAAAAACCCATGTAGATGATGACATACCTAAAGGTTCAGAGGAGGAAAAACCTAAAGATGAGGATGTTGATATGGCATGAGGCTGAAATGTAAGGAATTTCTGAAACTATTCAACAAGTGCAGCAAAACTGGGAGAAGGAGATGACGATGAGCCAGATCTAGTGGAGCTAGTGTGCGAAGACTGCGAGCCACGTTGTGGTTGCTGAGTGAAAGATTTGCACAATAGTTGAAGATTGAGGCTTCCAATGACTCTTTTGTTTACAAAAGCTATATTCATCAGGGCCAACCTTAGCATGCTGCTTGGTTTGGGAGGAGGTGAAGGAGCAACGTGGGATTGCCAAAACAGAAGGATCAGGTACGGGAATAAAGCCTTCGCCTGCTTGAGTCTCCTCAGCAAAAAGTTCATTAACCACAGAGTCGACTGAGGGGAGAGGACTACGATGCAATATTGTACCACAAAGACCTTCAAAATCATCTCGAAAAGCCATTAAAAATTAAACAAGACGTTATTCTTTTCTACGAGAGATATATGGAGCAAAGGTTTGAAGTTCACTACATTTGGTAAGAGCTAGTTGATCTCAAAGATTTGACATAGTGTTATAAAACTCTTGTATACAATAGCAGTAGAAATCGGGCAACAAAGGAACAGAAGTGCAACAGTGTAAGAGATGAAGAACCAGAACTAGAAAGGCAGTGTTCTTTGACAACAGAAGTCGTTGCTGATAACAGAAATTGCAGCAAACACTCTGCAGCAAACAAAACAGTAGCAGCAACAAGTACCGAAACAAACATAAGCACTAAAACAGCAGCAATGACACAGAGAGGAAGCACCGAAAGAAGTAACCAGTGGGGAAGCAACAAACAAATATTCAAAGAAATAGAAATGCCTCCGTGCAAAAGAAAAATGCAATGAACAAGTCTTTACTAATTCATGATCGAGAGTAATCGTAGTACATTCGTCGGTATCGGCTCTGATACCATGATAAAGAAGAATTATTTTATTAGGGTTATGAAAAAGAATGTATTCTAACAAAGACAAGTTTGGCTTATATAGCCTTACATCCAAAGTCAGAATTGACTAAGATACTCATATACTATAAGTATACTATATTAGTCTAATAAAGACAAGATAGTGGCCAAACATGGTCAAAATCAATAAGGACGTGTTTGACTGCTAAAAAAAATTTTCTTGAAACAAATATTATTTTCTTTAAAAAAAGTCGAGAAAATGATGTTAAAAAATTTTTTTCACAATTGTTTGATTAGACATGAGAAAATTTAACAAAATTAACTATATGCAGTTATTTTTTAAATTAATGTATAAAAAACTTTGTCATGAAGAAATTTTATTTTCTCACCCTCTAAGCTGAGTTGAGAAAATTTTTGTAAGAAAATTTATTGGGCGAGAAAATATTTTAAAGTTTTTTCTCACTATTTTTATTAACTAAACATAAAAAAAAAAGATTTTTTAAAAGAAAATGAAAATTTTCTTGAGAAAATTATAGTTTTCTTGCCAATTAAATATAACCTAAACAAAAAATGGAAAAAAAACAAACTTGGTTATCATTAAAATATAAAGAATCTCACTTCAATCTAGCACTAAATGTTTAAGCTAGTTACAAATAAAATTAAAAAAAAAATTCATAGCAACAACACCAGCTTAAAAGGCTTAAACCTAATTTGATAAGGAAAAAAAAAAAAAAAGACCATCGTGAAAGATATATCTAATGAAATGGCTGATAAAGTCTATTTTTATTGGAAGATTTCAGTTTTTTTTTTGTTTCAAAAAAGAAAACCTCCAATCTATTCCCCCAATCTGAGCCACACAATTTGGTGGCATTTCCTTGAAGAAATCCACAATGTTGCATTGATCAACAATTATCATTCCATAAATGCCTAAGGTTTCATTAAGTGAGCAAATCTTTACCTAAGACAACACCTACTTCAGTTTTGTGGCCCTCAATATTTTGCATAAAACTAAACTCATTTTGATCACTTTCCTATGATTAATTTTCAAATTTAAGCAAAAACCACCACCTACTGACCTGTCAAGTGTTTGCCTAATTTAGATTTTCCTTTCAGGTTAGTGGCGTTTTAATTTTTGTCAAGTGTTTGTCAATGAGAGTGAGACACGTATACATACAACAATTGATTTTACCGTCAAAATTTGTATTAGACAAAAATTATCTTGTTGAGCTTGAATGTTAATTATTCTTTCTTTGTGA
>JAJIYU010005715.1:0-22076 GCA_030144865.1 Tinospora cordifolia
TATTGATCAACAATGTAATAGTTTACAAAGTTATGTACTTTCTTTTATTAATAAAGAAGTTGAATTTTTCTTTACCTTTAATTGCCTTGATTTTATTAAATGTGAATTTGTTCTATTGAATTTATTTTAAGGCATGTGGTATTGAAAAATAGAAAGTCAAGTGTGTGTCGCTTGTAACGTAACACTGGCCCGACCCGCCAATTGGTTAAGTCCACCGTCAAATAATGGTGGTTGTCCAAAACTCAAATCAAAGAACATGGGGGTTGGGGTGTTACATATAGCTAAAGGGCTTGTCACTAACTAAAGTTTGTTCATTGTATCTTGAGAAACAAAAGATCTTGTAGCACCAGAATCAAACAATGCTTACACAGCAACACCAAACAACAAAAACGTACCCTCCACCGCTGAGGTGGGATCCATCTAGGTGTTGGTGGCGTACAGGTGAGCTTGACCCTGCTACTGTTATTGTCGTTGCTATGGCTGACCTGTCTGAGATAGCTTTTGTGGTCATGGCTATGGTGTAGGATTCACTGCTCTGGTAGGGCAATGTTTAGTGACATGTCCCTCCTTACGGCATATAAAACACAACCCCTTCCTCCTTGCCTCCTTTCTCTGCTGTCTACCCTGGGTCAATGCCAGTCTCTAAGCCTGAGGTGCTCCCCAAACCCCCTGACCACTTAGTTTCACCTGTGAAGGTCCTGAAGACTACTCTGACCTAGTATTCTTCTTACCCCTTAGTGTTTGTTCAACCTCCAGGTCCCTCTCAACCATTTGTGTTCTCTCTATAGCCTATAATAGGGTCATCAACTTAAACGATGCCACAATCTTCTGGATCTCAATCCTCAGCCCCTCAATAAAACGATCCACTCTAGATTGCTCATCTGTGAACAAAGTAGGAGTAAATCTACATAGCTTTGTGAATATTTGCTCGTACTCTATAACAGTCATGTTCTTCTACATCAGTCTGACCAACTCTGACTACAATTGCCTCTGTTTCTTCATAGATAAGAACTTATTATAAAACTGAATCTCTCGTGACATGGCTGATTGATCAACGGTGGGATCGCTCACAATCATCTCCCACCAATGGTAGGCTAGTCCTACCAACTAATGTACAACAAGTGCCATTCTCCTGGGCCCATAGCGTCCTGGTGCTTATTCATCTTAGAGAACCACCTGTCAGCTATCATGTACTCACCAGTCCCCTCATATGTATTAGGACGCAGCTTCTGGAACTCTACCAGAAGATCCTTTTGCTCTTTATCAAAACCTGCTGACTGACTTTGTGGCACTGCCTCCATGGATGCAGACCCCTAATGTGCCTGCAGCTGAGCCTGTACCAGTGGCTCTGTCAGCAACTATGGCTGCACTGGTGCTGGCAGCTGTGAAGATGCTGATGGTTGTAGGGTTCTAATAGCCTTCTGCACTACCCTCTGCATCATCTCCGTAATAGCCTCCAATGTCAAAGTAATCACAGCCGGTGCTGCTGCCACGGACACACCCTCATCACTAGGCCTCAGCTCTATATTAGCCTCACCTCGGCCTCTATCTCTCCTGGTCTACCACGTCTTCTAGGCATTATCTACAAGTCAAAGATTTATTTTAGTATCCAATAATTCATTAATATTGAAGTAGAAAATTTCAACAAGTAAAACAGATGAAACTCCATTTCCACTTCAATTTAGGGTTCAACTCCTTTCCCCAAAATTTTGGATACTGTGACCTGTGATAACATCCAATCATTCCTTAAACCTGCCTACACCCCCCTTGTGTCGTCATGCTACTATGAGCTCTCGACTTTTCTTAGTAGTCTAAAGATTTATGCTTCTAAGTCAACAACAATTTGTTTGTTTCAGGGTACAGGAATTCGGGTAAAATACTCAAAATAATAAACTACATAATTTACAAGCAATCACCCAACAAACAAGCAAACAATGCACGCTGGCATAATGGAACCAAAAATTCTACTACGACTAATATAATTCTTCCAAATTCTTGTCTCTAAGGATGACGCAAGACCCACCATACGTGATCATCCCATACCTAGTAGAATACAGGGTGGGCAAGTTCTTCCAAAAAGTCTGTTCATCGCCCATTTCAATTTTGCAAGTGTCTCGCTCCCTAAGGCTGACACAAGACCAATCGTACGCAACCGTCCCATATCTAGTAGAATATAGTGCATACAAGTTCTGCCGAAGGAACCGACCACTCACTATACCTAGTCATCAATCTCCGAGTTCAGGTTTTCTCTATACTTCATCATCTCTAAGCATACCACACTGATATTTTTCACCATAGTATTACAGAGAGATCTATGATACAGGATCTTCCTAAGCTATGTCATGACCGATCAAGTGTGCATTTTCATGTTATAAGTTTCTAACTTATGTCCTAAAAGTTTTTAATTAATGATCCACTTTTCCTTCTAGCACACCCAATCTTTACCTAGACCTAGGGTTTCAATATTGAGTAAATTTCCTTTTTTAATGTGATACCATCGGTCCCAAGTTTCAAACAATTTCCTAAGTAGTGCAACACTTGCAATGAGCAAAGCTTCCACCTATAGGGCTACTACCCATACTTTTGTCCACCTATGACTGGTAACTCAAGCACGTTGGTATCACCCAAGTCATTTCTAGACTTCTAGCCACCTAGTCTTCTAGTCACTAGTAGGTGACTTCTACTCATTTCACTTTTCAAAAAAATTCAAATCTAGTACAAATTCATTTATAGTGAAAATCCAATTCGATGACCATTTCAATGAAAAATCTAGTGCAGACCACTGTGTCAGATTGCATTCTTTTCCCAGCGAGCTACTAACTAAGCTTTGATACCACCCTGTGACACCCTGGCCCCAGTTCTAGGAGCCATCCACCGCGACGCGTCATTTCGGGGCCCAACACTGAGACTTGCGCTCTCCTTTGGCTACTATGTCATGCGTATGCGATAATTCACATCAATCCTTAAACGTCGGAGATTGAAATCGTTACTAACCATTCCTCGAACCATAAAATGCTTGTCTATCCTTTCCACTAATCTCAGTAGAGTAAAATAAGAAAACCATTTCATACAACTGCAACTAACAATAATTTATATCAAAAATACGTCACAAGATTTTTATAGAAATTATTCACAATAAATCAAGATACTGTAACGAAATCATATATCAAAATACTCAACCAATGCTGTACAGTTCAGATATACCAAGAAAAATATACACTTCCTTTGCAGCTGAAACATTTCTTCAAAAACTTATCAAAAATTCATAGTTTGAAACAAATATAGTGGTATACAGTAAAATGGACGACATGCCTAGTTTTCTTCATAAGTACAAAAACAATAAAACATTTTAAAACCAAAAGAGACTTAAATGGTAACCTCTCAGTGAGGTTACTCTACGTCCTCAAGTCTATCGGTGTGTTCCACCTCTGCGAGTACCTATAAAAGAAAGTGGGGTAAGCTCGAAAGCCCAGTGGATCATCCCTACACATCACTAGCATTATATAAACCAAAATCCAAAGCATGCAGACACTTTTATTACATTAATCGTTTCAAACATTCATTTGTTTTGTTGCACTCTAAGACCAAAACAGATCTTCTCCTAATGTCCCTCAGTGTCAAGCAATCCATTCTAGCCGATAACTCCTAGTGCCACGCTACTGTTCCCAATCCTGACACACATCCAAGAATAGGTGCAATGGTGTACAGCCATTGCTCACCTGTCCGAGGAACCCTCAACCGTCACAGGCGGCTCCATTAAGAATACCGACCATGGGATCTGAAAGATGTCGTGCGAAAAATATGGCCACACCCACGAGTCGTCAATAGATGCCACCATCGCCCTGGTACGTGGAATTTTAAGTCTTAATTTAATCTTTTCTAGTTTTCAATGTATTTCATTCCATGCCATATCATCATGCAAGGTATCTAAATCATGTAGCAAATAATAAAAATAACCAGCATTATGCTTTATATTCAATCAAATATTGGAATTATATAACCAAACATTATGCTTCATATTCAATCAAATACTAAAAGTATATAACCAGACATTATGCTCAATCGTTAATCAAAGCATTCAAGAATCATACAAATCCTAGCATGCATCTAACATCCTAAGCTACACAATCATCATGTTTTGAACTTTAAGTCTACATAATACTAGTGAGCAAGAGAATCTCGCCCATCTGTATATGTCAGATGAACCCTTGCGCCACTCAATAGAGATGCGCTGCACCGCGACACTCACTAGTCGTCAATCTGAAATCAACATTCATAAGTTTAATTTTTTGAGTCATTGAAACCCCCAAGCCACGTCAATAACCATCATACATATCCAATCAAGATCATCCATATCAAATTCCAAATAAAGGGTTCCCAAAAATCTGAATTTTCCTTTTTTTTATCATATCAACATGCAAAACTATATTCATTTTCTTCCAAATTAAAAATAGAACATATTTAAAACTAGCCACTACTTAAAAGGATGAGTGGATCGAGTTTTATTACCTATCCAAGTAATTGCACCTCCATAAACCCTCCAAATAGGTGAAATTCCTCTGCAACCATCTAAAACTGCAAGTGAATAGTTAAAACTTCAAGAATTTAGTTCTAAATCGATAAACTCTTAGTTTAAAACGAAGATCCGAGTTTACTTGGTTCACGTTCGCTTTATGCGTCCAGAACTCTCAAATTCTTAGTTTCTGAGACTAAATCTGCATAATTTATCTAAATGAATACACAGATCTTGAATTAAAATGATTAAGAGGTTAAGATTCCTACCTCAAACCTTTAGATCCTCCTCAGATTAGCTCTGGATCGTCTCTTTGAAACTCTGGGATGATTTGGGGAAATCTGTGAGTGAAATGACAAAGTTAGGGCTTGAAATATTTTAAAAATCGCGTAATGACAGCAATCAGCACTTCAGTGACTGCGGTCACCCATGTGATCCCCTTTGTAATCACCCTAAAATTTTTAATGCATACACATTGAAAATGATTTTAAAAAAAATTAAATGAATAGTAAAATGTCCGAAAACATGATTTTTAAATAGATATATGTATAACCTAAAGTTTGGAAAAAAATGAAAGTTTGGAAAAAGGTTAAAAGTTTAGAATTTATAATATTTAAGTTAAAACTATACGAGGTTCGCAAAAAAAGAAATAAAAAAATTTAAAAAATACTAAATAAAGATAAAAATGTTCAGAAACAAGATTTAAATTTTTATTATAATATTTATTAAAGAAATAAAATAAATGACATTGGTTAAAGTTGGGGAAAAATAAAAAAACAAAAAAAAGATACTTATGGGGGTTCTTTTTGAACTAATCTTGAACAAAAAAAAAAGAAAACTAGGGCTTAAAATATTACAAAAATAAGAAAAATAAAAAACAAAAGGGAATCTATGAATAGTAGCCATAGGTACTGTTTACTAGCTTTAAAAATCGCAAACAAAAGGGAAAAAAAAAAAGAGAAATCGCAGATCACATTTTGGGGCATCTGATTTTGGTCACCGGAGATCCGATTTTTGCCTGAAGAAAGCCAAAATGATCCAGATTAGATCTAGAGCAATTTTAAGCGACTAAGGTAAGACTCTAAAACCTTAAACTAGTTCAAATCATTTTCCATATGCTAAAAACATCAAAATCACAAAATTGATCGACGATTTGTGGGCAAAGCCCTTTAGGCAAGGATAAAACTCGATCCGCTCAACATTTGAGGTAATAGTCAGAATTAAAGTTATTCTATTATGAATTTGGAAGAAAATAAATATAATTTTGTATGCTTATGTGGTGAAATAGGAAATTCGAATTTTTGGGGACCCTTTTATAAGGAATTTTATGTCGATGGCCTAGAATGAACACAAATGGTGATTATGATTGTAGTTTGGGGGTTTGGTGATTAGAGATTGAATATATTTGGAGGCTTGATGCAAATATTAAATATTAAAATTATCTTACTGAAGTAGAAATTTTTTATTTAAGAGTTAAGAGGATTTTTGAATGGTTTTAACATTTAGATTGTTTTATTTAATTTGAAAATTTAATAGATGCCTGGGAAATTTAATATGTAAATTTTCTATTTTCAAGAAAAAAAATTATAGAGCAATGAATGTCTGTGAGTAGTCCTAGTTCAGATTTTTAGAGTTGAAAAACCTTGGTTCTGATCTAAATAAATTATTTTAGATATGAAAGGAACATGTTATTGACATTTAAGAGTTTAATAATATTTATTTGTGCAAATAGGAATTTTGGAGGCTTAGATCAAAGAAATCTATGGTTGAGGAATATTATTTTGATATGAATAATAGACTGTGGAGATGAATAAAGTAAATTTTTGGAGTCTGGAGGTTTCGTCATCTGATACTAGATTGATTTTGAGGTCTAACAAAAATAGGGATCTTTGGGAAGGATTCTAAGTTAGGAAAAATAGATATGGAAGTTTTAAGAGTATCCAGGCCTAAAATATTTTTTATTTAAAGTGAATGGAGTGTAGGGGATTTGGGAATTAATTACTTGAATTTTTTATTTTTGGATTAAGAGTTTTAAATAGTAGAAGGGTTATTTTTCTAAAATATAAGATTAGATTATTTCTAATCCATTTTTGGATGAATAGCCGAGACTTGAAAATTAATTAATTAATTAATTTGATTTTTATTTCAAATCAAGAATATAAGGGCGGTGAACTTCTGTGAAGTGGCACAAAGGTTCATCCGGCATATACAGGTGGGTGAGATTCTCTTGCTCACTAGTATTATGTAAACTTAAAGTTTAAAGCATGATGTTTGTGTAGCCTAGGATGTTAGATGTATGCTAGGATGTGTATAATTCTTGAATGTTTCGATTGACGATTGAACATAATATCTGGTTATATGCTTTTAGTATTTGCGTGAATATGAAGCATAATGTCTAGTTATGTACTTTCAATATTTGATTGAATGTGAAGCATAATGTCTGATTATTTCTATTACTTGTTACATGAGATAGATACATTGCATGATGATATGGTATGGAATGAAAATGACTGAAACTAAAAGAAGATTAATGGAATAATCTAAATGCACATATCGGGGCGATGGTGGCATCTGTTGAGACTCATGGATGTGGCCATATTTTTCCCACAACATCTCTGAATCCCATCGTTTGTGTCCTTAATGGAGCCGCCTGTGATGGTTGAGGGTTCCTCAGATGGGTGAGCAGTGTTCGTATGCCTTTAAACCTGTTCTTGGATGTTGTGACAGGTCGAGAATGGTATCATGGCTCAAGATGGTACTGGCTAGGATCAATTTCATGTCACAGAGGGACAATGAGAGTTTGTGCATGTTTGAATGTTTGAAACAATTAATGTAATGAAAGTTTATGCATGTTTTGGATTTTGGTTTATATAACGATAGTGATGTGTAGAGATGATCCACTGGGCTCTCAAGCTTACCCCACTCTCTTTTGCAGGTACTCGCAGAGGTAAAGTACACTGATTGACTAGTTGATTCAGGAGTTGGTAAGTGATCTCACTAGGAGGTCACTGTTGGACTTGAATTCTTATTTTTGTCTCATTTTCACAGATCATGTACATATTTTGAATAGGGCATGTGGCCCATTTATTTTCTTTTAGAGTTGTTTTATATTTTAAAATGTTGTTTGGAAGTTTGGTTCTGTGAGCCTATTTTTGATACTAAATTTTAAAGTGTATTTTGAGATGTTGCCTTCAAAGGCTAATGACATGTATATTTTTAGTTACTTGAACCCTGCTGTGCGGGTTGGTGATTTTGATGGTTTCCACTGCAGCAATTTGTTTTCATTATAAATGTTTACCGTGAAAAAAATCCAGTGAAGTGTTTGAAATTATTTTTTTGAGTTATTAGATTTGCTGTTAGACATAATATGATTTTCCATCAAGATTAACATGTTTTCTCATTTTATGAAATTGAGAACGAATTTGGAGAGTTGAAAAGAAAAAAAAAATTTGACAACTACAGGTTCTCGACGAATCAGACCCACGAAAATGGGTAAAGTCCCGCACGCACGACATCTAAGCTGAAGGGAGCACTTATCTATGCGCTAGGCCCGAAGTGACACATGTAGGAGGACTTGGGTTCTGGTCTGGGGGCCTGAGATGTCATAGAGTGGTATCAGAGCCAGCTAGTAGCTCTATTGGAAAAGATTCTAGCCTAATACCATAGAGTGGTATCAAAGCTCAATTAGTAGTTCACTGGGCTCATGATTTGTCAGAGCTTAGTTAGTAGCTCTTTAGGAAAAGAGTTCAGTCTGATGGAGTATTCTAGACTTGGTTTTTTAGTGGAAAAGGTCACCAAATTGAATTTTCATTGGAAACGAATTTTACTGGTTTTGAATTTTTGAAAAGTGAAATGAGAAAAAGTCAAAGTGATATGAGTAGAGGTCACGTATTAGTAACTAGATAACTAGGTGGCTAGAAGTCTAGAAAAGACTTAGGTGATACCAACGTGCTTAAGTTACCAGTCACAGGTGGACAAAAGTACGAGTAGTATCCATGTATGTGGAAGCTTTGGTCCTTACTAGTGATGTGTTATATTGGAATCATTCGAGACTTGTGACCTATGGTATTACATAGAAAAAGGAAATCTGCTAAGTGTTGAAACACTAGGTCTAGGTAAAGACCGGGTGTGCCAGAAGGCACAGTGGATCTGAATAAAACTGGTTAGGATATAAGTTAGAAACTGTTAATGTGATAATGCACACTTGCTTTGGTTAGGACTCGATTCAGGAAGATCCTATATTTTTTATTTCTATGTAGTATGGGATGCATAAAGATTTAGAAGTATGGAGGAATCCTAGATTCGAAGAATGACGAACCATGTATGGTGAGTGATCGATTCTTGGGCAAAACTTGTACGCACTGTATTCTACTGGTATGGGAAGGTAGTGTATGCTAGGTCTTGCGTCAGCCTTAGGGATTGAGACACTTGCGAACTTGTAATGGGCAATGAACGGACTCTTTAGAAGAACTTGCACACACTGTATTCTACTGGTATGGGATGGTCGCGCACTGTGGGTCTTGCATCATCCTTAGAGACCAGGATTTGACATAAATATACTAGCCGTAATGGAACTTCTGAGTGAAAGTTTGGGCTCAAACACGGATGGAAGCTTGGGATTCCATTATGCCAATGTGCATTGTTTGATTGTTTGCTGTGTGTTTGCATGTGATGTATGTAGTACGATTATTTTGAGTATTGTTACCCGAATTCCTATACCCAAAAACAAACAAAATATTGTTGACTTAGAAGCGTAAACCTTTAAGCCATTGAGACAAATCAAGAACATAGATATATGAATTTAGAGTCATAGTAGTACGATAACGAAAAGGGAACTTTAGGCACTATTACAACCTCAGACTCATCAGGAGGCCAGGACCTCAGATACTATGTCATTTAAGAGATCAATCAGATATGATAGGGAGTAGCGGGAGCTATTGATGGAGTTCCAGAGGCTGTGACCCAACATATTTGAGGACATGACTAATCATTCGGTAGCATATAGGTTGATGACAGAGATGGTAGGGAATTTGAACACTATGGGGGTATCTGAAACCAGGAGAAAGGCATTGGTGGTGCACCAGTTTGTGGGACAAACATATCAATGGTGGGAGATGATAGAGAACGATCTCACCATAGAGGCGATAGATTTGACATGGGATGAATTTAAGACTTTATTTTATGGCACATTCCTTTCTACTAAGACGACAAAGTAGTTGCTGTTAGATTTCATCATGTTGACACAGTCGACCCTGATAGTATTAGAGTATGAGCAGAAATTCATCGAGTTGTCTAAGTATGCCCTTGAGATGGTACGGAATGAGCAAGCAAAGGCGGAACAATTTACAGAGGGTTTGAATGATGAGATTAGGCAGCTTATCGTACACTAAGGTTGACTAGTCCCAGATAAATTGTGGAGAGAGCACAGAGGATAGAACAAGACATGGAGCAGGAATATTTACTAGAGATTAGGCACAAGAGAGCATAGTTTGAGCAAAGTGCAAGAGCCCCACAACAGAAAAAGGGTAGCAGCAGTATCAACTGGTGATACCATTCCAAATGAGCACTGAGCAGAGTAAATGAGCCAAGAGGCTAGGGTTGTATTTTCGGTGCAATCAGAAGGGACACTTAGCCAAGAATTGTCCTACTAAAGCATCAGCCTCAGCCTTTCAGCAATTGCAGTAAGAGAATGCCTAACTAGATCCCACTTTTATAGTGGAAGGTATGTTCTTGTGGTTTGGTGTCCTGTGCATCTATGATTTGAATTCTAGTGCCATAAAGTCAATTGTTTGGAGACTATAGTGAATAGATTGAAATTGGTAACTAGACCATTGATGTTATCATTGGAGTAGTTATACAAGTAGTAATTAATGGGAGTTCAAAGAAATATTGTAGACATAAACCTACATTAGGTCACGAATGTGTCTAGACGTATGATTTTCCAACAAGTGAAGACCGAGCACAAAAAGCTATTAACACTTTGGCAGTTACTTCAAGAATCATAATGGAAGTGGGATATCCTTGCAAATGATCGTGTGACAGTCTACTGAGAAGTCTAAACAAGGGAACACAAGTGTGATCATACCAACACTAATGCATCGGATCCCATCAGAACTCCGTAGTTAAGCATACTTGAGCGAGAGTGATATTAGAATGGGTGACCTCATGATAAGTCCTTGTGTTGCACTCAATATCAAAGTGGCGCAGTAGAAGCATGGTGTCCATTACCATGAATTGGTGCGACAAAAGTACAAGCCAGATCCATCACCTGGCATTCTTGGAAAGATATTGTACTTCAGAATGTGGCTATCAGAATTCTTGATTTTAAGGTGCAGAGTGTCAGGACCAAGGACATTCCCTGGTCAATGTCTTATGGAAGCATCCTAACCGGGAGAAAATATCCAGACTTTTTCACTAGGAGCACCTATTTGAGCATTTTACTTAGCTTCAGGAGGATAGATTGTAATCACCCTAAAATTCTTAATGCGTACATATCAAAAATGAATTTAAAAAAATATTAAATGAATAGTAAAATGTTCGAAAACATGATTTTTAAATAGATATATGTATAATCTAAAGTTCGAAAAAAATTGAAAGTTTGGAAAAGGGTTAAAAGCTTAGAATTTATAATATTTAAGTTAAAAATATACTAAATAAATAAATAAATTTTTAAAAATACTAAATAAATATAAAAATGTCTAGAAGCAAGATTTAAATATTTATTACAATATTTACAAGATTTAAATGTTTATTACAATATTTGTAAATAAATTTTTTAAATAAATCACATTCGTCAAAGTTGAAAAAAATCAGAAAATAAAAAAGATACTTATGGGGGACTTTTTGAACTAATCTTGAAAAAAAAGGTAGAACTGGGGCTAAAATATTAAACAAATAAGAAAAATAAAAAATAAAAGGGAATTTGTGAATAGTACTTGTAGGTACTGTTCACTGTCTTTAAAAATCGCAAATAGAAGAAAAAAAAAGAAATCATATATCACGTTTTGGGGCATCCGATTTTGGTCATTAGAGATCTGATTTTTGCTCGGAGATAGTCAAAATGATCTAGATCAAATCTAGAGCAATTTTAAGCAACTAAGGTAAGATTCGGAAGCCTTAAACTAGTTTAAATCATTTCCCATAGGTAACAACATCAAAATCGCAAAATTGATCGGCGATTCGGGGTTTTTGAAGCACCAAATGATCTGGAGCGAATTGATCTTGGATCTTCCTTTTAAATCGACGAATTAGTGATTCTAGAGTAAATTTTGAAAGTTTTGACTATTCATTTGCAATTTTTGATGAATCTAACAAAATTTGATCGGATCTGGGCAATTTGGGGGCAAAATCTTTTGGGCAAGGATAAAACTCGATCCACTCAACGTTTAAGGTAACAATCAAAATTAAAGTTGTTCTATTCTAAATTTGGAAAAAAATGAATATAGTTTTGTATGCTGATGTGGTGAAATAGGAAATTCAAATTTTTGGGGACCCTTTTATAAGGAATTTTATGTAGATGGCCTAGAATGAACAGGAATGGTGATTATGATTGTAGTTTGAGGGTTTGGTGATTAGAGATTGAATTTATTTGGAGTCTTGATGCAAATATTAAATAGTAAAATTGTCTTACTGAAGTAGAAATTATTTATTTAAGAGTTACAAGGATTTTTGAATGGTTTTAAGCTTTAGATTATTTAATTTAATTTGAAAATATAGTAGAGGCCTAGAAAATTTAATATGTAAATTTTCTATTGTTAGGAAAAAAGTTATAGAGCAATGAATATCTGTGTGGAGTCCTGGTTCAGATTTTTAGAGTTGAAAAACCTTTGTTCTGATCTAAATAAATTATTTTGGATACGAAAGGAACTTGTTATTGACATTTAAGAGTTTAATAATATTTATTTGTGCAAATAGGAATTTTGGAGGCTTAGATCAAAGAAATTTGTGGTTGAGAAATATTATTTTGATATGAACAATAGACTGTGGAGATGAATCAAGTACAGTTTTGGAGTCTGGAAGTTTCGTCATCTGAGACTAGATTGATTTTGAGGTCTAACAAAAATAAGGATCTTTGGGAAATATTCTAAGTTAGGAAAAATAGATATGGAAGTTTTAACAGCATCCATGCCTAGAATATTTTTGATTTAAAGTGAATGGAGTGTAGGGGATTTGGGAATTAATTACTTGAATTTTCTATTTTTGGATTAAAAGTTTTAAATAGTGGATGGATTATTTTATTAAAATATAAGCTTAGATTATTTCTAATCCTTTTTTGGATGAATAATCGAGACTTGAAAATTAATTAATTAATTAATTAATTTGATTTTTATTTCAAATCAAGAATATTAAGGCGGTGAACTTCTGTGAAGTGGCACAAGGGTTCATTCAGTATATATAGGTGGGCGGGATTCTCTTGCTCACTAGTATTATGTAAACTTAAAGTTTAAAGCATGATGTTTGTGTAGCCTAGGATGTTAGATGCATGCTAAGATGTGTATAATTCTTGAATGCTTTGATTGACGATTGAACATAATGTCTGGTTATATGCTTTCAGTATTTGTGTGAATATGAAGCATAATTTCTAGTTATATACTTTCAATATTTGATTGAATGTGAAGCATAATGTTTGGTTATTTCTATTACTTGCTATATGAGATAGATACCTTGCATGAAGAAATGGTATGGAATGAAAATGAGTGAAACTAAAAGAAGATTAATAGAATAATTTAAATCCACGTATCGGGGCGATGGTGGCATCTGTTGAGACTCGTGGACATGGCCATATTAGCTTCAAGACATCTCCAAATCCCATTGTTGGTGTCCTTAATTGTTACACCCTGGCCCCTGCTCCAAGAGCCATCCGCCCCCACACCTCCAGTCGGGGCCCAGCGCCAAGACTCATGCTCCTCTTCGGCTACTCTGCCGTACGTGTGGGATAAATCACATCAATCCTCGGACGTCAAAGACCGAGACTATCACTAACCATTTTCCTTAATCAAATAAAATTGGTGCCCATCCTTACCACTAAACTCGGTGGATTAAAATAAGAAAACATTTTCATACATCTGTTCAACTAACTATAAATTGTGTCAAAATACGTCACTGGATTTTCATAGAAATATTCACAATAAATCAAGATACAGTAGAGAAAACCATCAACATCACCAACCCATACAGTAAGGTTCACATATAACTGAAAATATACATGTCATGTGCCTCTCAAGGCATTATCTCAAAATACACTTCAAAATTTAATATCAAAAACTGGCTCACAGTGCCAAAGTTCCAAACAACATTTTAAAATATAAAACAGTTTCGAAAGAAAATAAATGGCCACATACCTTGTGAAAATAACACAAAAATAAGAATACAAGTCCAACAGTGACCTCCCAATGAGATCACTTACCAACTCTTAAATCAACTGGTCAACTAGTGTACTCCACCTCTGCGAGTACCTGTAAAAGAAAGTGGAGTGAGCTTGAGAGCCCAGTGGATCATCCCTACACATCACTAGCATTATATAAACCAAAATCCAAAACATGCACACATTTGTTTTGCAATATTGAGAAAAAAGTTGAAACGTTGAAGTTGTCTAAAAAGAATTAGGTACTTTTTGCAACACACATGCTTCAAGATGAGGCTGCGATCTAGTGGAAGGCCACCCAAACTATGGAGGGGCAAATTACTACATGGGACCATTTTTGAAAATTATTTTTGAGTGTTTATTTTCTTAAGACAGTGAGAGAATATAAGAAGGTGGAGCTTTTGACCCTACGACAGGAGGACATGTCGGTGAGGTAGCATACCCATAGATTTCTTTGACTGGATGCTTATGCACCTGAGTTAGTGGGTAACCCGAAGGAAAGAACATGATTCTTCCATCGAGGGCTGAGGGCTAATATTAGGAAGGCGACATCAACATCTACTGAGGCTACTCTTGAGACCATCCAGAAGTAGGCACTACAGTTCAAAACTAATGTGAGAGATGAGCGCCCGATGGTCTAGATAGTAAAGAGTGCCACAGTACAGACACAACCATAGTTACAACCTCAGACCTTGACGTAAAGCAATTATCGTCGTGGATCCTGAACAGTTAGATACCCGCGGAAGAAGAAATACTTAGGGGGACAATCCAGAAGGGAGCAGAGCTAGCCATTTTTCATAGTCCTGATTGTTGCCACCCTAGTTCAGACATATCAGCTAGTGGGACAGCCACTGACTTAATATGGGGCTTGAGGTAGAGGTCAAGGCTGAGGCTGAGATTCAGGATGTAGCGGTTATGGGCCAAGCCAAATATATCAGGCTAAGGAGGAATGTCAAATTATATGTTACTAGTGTGGTCAACCAGGCCACAAATGATATGACTGCCCTATGCTTGTTCTAGCTTCCAGTGCACCCACCACTACTATTACTCGAGGGAGAGCACAGGCAATCACACAACCTGATTCAGAGGCTACCATGACTCTGGTAGAAGGCATCGTTTCTACTTTAGATTTTACCTTATATGTGTTGATTGATGTTGGTTTTACCTTATCATTCATCTCTGGACATGCTATAGATAGATTGAAACTTAAACCTCTTCGGTTACCCACTTGGCTCATGTTGAGTACTACAGTTGGGGAGCGCATTTACCCTAACCTAATTTTTGAAGGTTGCATGTTGAGATTAGGAGATCTGAAGACCATTATAAACCTTCGGGTATTATAGTTCCTAGAGTTTGATGTCATATTTGGGATGGATCAGCTAGTTGTTTACCATGCACATGTCAGTTGTTTCGCCAAGAAGTGGGTATTTTAGATATCAGGGCAACCTATTGTTATCTTTTAGGGTAGTTTCTCTAATAGATTGAGAAGCCGAGGCAGAATGGCGACTCAGAATGAGATTGATACTCTAGCTGGTCTAACCACCATAGATGAGGAACCTTCATGGGAGAGTATGGATGAGATTCCTATCGTTAGAGATTTTTCTAATGCATTTCCTGAGTATTTACCCAGCTTACCTCCTAAGCGGGAAATCGATTTTATTATTGAGATTATTCCACAGACACAGCATATTTCGATCCCTCCTTATCGAATGGCACCTAAGGAATTGCAGGAATTGAAGGTCCAACTAGAGGAATTGATGAGTACGGGTTTTATTACCCCTAGTATGTCATGTTGGGGTGCGCCGGTATTGTTTGTAAGGAAGAAAGATGGGAGACTCCATTCGTATATCAACTATTGACAGTTGAACAAGGTGACGATGAAGAACAAGTACCCTCTTCCACGCATCGATGGGTTGTTTGACTAGCTTAGGTGTGCCACCGTGTTTTCAAAGATAAATCTAAGATCTGGGTACCATCAGTTGAGGGTCAGGGAAGAGGGTGTACAGAAGACGAGCTTTCAGACTCATTATGGGCACTTTGAGTTCTTAGTCATGTCATTTGGCGTGACAATGCCCCTTCAATGGTCATGGACCTGATGCAAAGATTGTTTCATCCCTATCTCGACTCCTCTGTCATTATCTTTATTGATAACATTCTCATTTACTCAAAGATTAGGGAGGAACAGACTGAACATTTAATGATCACACTGTAGACTCTTCGAGATCACCACATGTATGCTAAGTTTAGCAAGTGTGAGTTCTGGTTGATAGAGGTCTAATTTTTAGGCCATGTGGTAGGAGCCGATGGTATTTCTGTTGATTCGCTAAGGTTGAGACTATTATTAATTGGCCAAGACCTACCACAGCGATAGAGATCCATAGTTTTCTGGGTTTGGCAAGCTATTATTGTAGATTTTTGCAAAATTTCTTGAGGATTGCTACACTTATGACGAAACTTACCTAGAAGGACGTGATGTTCGTATGGACAAACAAGTGTGAGGAAGTCTTTCTTTAGCTGAAGTGCCATTTAACATCTACGCCAGTACTTGTGCTACATGAACCCGGTCATGACTTGGTGATTTATACAGATGCATATGGGACAAGCCTTGGGTGTGTGTTGATGCAAGGAGACCGGGTGATTTCGTATGCCTCACAACAGTTGAAGGTGCATGAAAGAAATTGTGTTATCCATGATTTAGAGTTGGCAGCAGTGGTGTTTCAAGATTTTGCAACAATATCTATATGGCGAGCATTTTTTGCTTTCTTCGGATCACAAGAGCCTCAAGTTCTTTGTTTTCTTAGAGAGATTTGAACATGAGCAAAGGAGATGGATGGAGCTACTTAAGTATTATGACTTTACCATTGAGTATCATCCTAGGAAAGCTAATGTAGTAGCTGATGTGCTGAGCAGAGTATTGGCCGAGACTGCTTATGTGGCTAAACATATGTCTCAAGAGTAGAGGATGATTGATTATGTAATAGCGATGCGTATTCGTGAGACTTCATGTAACACCCCACAACTTCGTGATCATGCCACGTTACGAATAGGTATAAAAAAAATGAAAAGAACATATATAATAAGAAATTGACAATCGATATCAATTGAATTAACAAAAAAATAAAATAATAAAAAAATAAAAATAAAATAAATAAAATAAATAAAATAAATAAAATAAAATATTTATACATGTAATAGAAGAATAACATTATAATACATGTAATAAAATAAATAATAATACCATTGATGTTGTATACTAAGCTTATAATAACATTATAAGCCAATAGAAATAATTAGCAGTAGGAAAAAAAATTCGAAATTCAGAAATTTGCTTTTGGCGGTGAAGCAAAGTGTCTGGAAATGGGCAAAGAACCAGAAATTTCTGGTTGCTCGGAGGTACCCGACCAGCAAGGAAGAGGGAGAAGTTGGAGGCTGCTGCTGCTCGGGGTTGTTGTTGCATGAATAGGGGAAGAAGAAGAAAGTTGAAGAAGCAGAGGAGCGCAAATGGTGCTGCGTCTCTGGTTTTGGAGATGAAGGAACAGGCTGCAGATTGTGAAGAAGAACAGAGAACAGAATGGGATGAAGAAGGAGCTGATGGTGGTGTGGTGTGATGAACGGAGGGAGGAAGACAGAATAGAGCAACGATGCTCTATTGCTGCTACGGCCGCTGTTGCTGCCGTTGTTACTGTTGCTGCTGTGGCTACGTTGAAGAAGGAGAACGAAAAAGAGGAGCTGCAGCAGAACGGATAGGGGAAGATGCAGCTGCTGGTGCTGTTACAGCTGCTGCTGCCACTGCCGAATGAAGATGAACGCCATGCAAAGAAGAAGAACATAAAACAGGGGCGAGATGTGGGCTGTGGTGTTCGACTGTTGCGGACAGAGATCGTGAGTGGTGCGAGTTGGGTGTGTTGTTGTGGCTGACCGAGACGGGTGTGTGCGAGAGGTGGTTGCAGCGACCCTAAAACAAGAACAGAGGAAGAATAAGGGCCGATTGTCATTGTGTTGCTGATCGTGAGTGAAGAAGAAAACCCACTGTGAAGTCATACTCTGTGTGTGCGTGTGATTGCTGTTACTGCCATGTTTAAACAAGGAAGAAGAGGCCGTGATGTATAACCCAGAAAACAGAGGACAAAAAGAAGGAGGAGCTTTGCTGGATTGTTTAGTCGAGCCGAAGATGAAGAAGATGGGAAACTGGTGGGGTGCTTTCTGTCAGTTTTCTGCACAAAGAAGAGGTCTGTGATGATGGGTGCTGGTCGAGATGTTCAAAACAGGAGGGATTTCGGTTACTGCTGGTGCGATTTCTAATAAGAAATAGAACATGATTTTGTGTATACTGCAGATTAGGTGCACGAGTTGAACGAAGAAGATGTGTAGCTGTTGCTGGATTTTTCTATTGGAGTTTCGTTGGTGAATGCTATTGGACGTGAGTTGAAGCAGAATTTGTTTGAGAGTGTTGCGATTACTTGATTTTGGAATTGGGTGATCGGATGATGTTGGTTGAGGATTATACATGATTGAGCTATTAAATGGAGGTTCGATCGTTAAATGGGAATTAAATTTTCTGCTGTTTGTCGTTGCCCTAGGAAGAAGAAGATGAAGCTACAGCTGAACATGAAGACGAAAATGGAGATCATAGCAGTTGTATGTGTTGGTTGATTAAATTGTTAGTTGTGAGTTTTAGCTGCTGGCGGTGAAGAGAAAAATGAAGAAAGATTGGTTGTTGGTGGTTATTACATTCGGTCTGAAATGAAGAACGGGTTGCAACTGATGCGTACTATTGTATGCGCGAAGAAGACGAAGTAAGGTATATTTGAATTTTAAATGTTAGACAGTATAAAATTTATTTTAGATGATTTTAGAATATAAAAAATGAAAGTTGAAAAACTTAATCCTTCAGTAGTTTAAAATATAAAATCTGAAGTCTTGTTAAATATTTTTATGTTGGAACTATTATTTTGATCCATGTGAGTTTTTGAATAGATATTAAATATTGAAGTTTAGCAAGGTTTAGAAATTAAAATCTTATTTGGAAGTTAAATGTAAATAATAAATATTAGAATTCCTTTTAAATAGAAATTAATTAAATCAATTACAAAGTTTAGTTGAAAAAATTTATTTAATAATTTCAATGAAATTTAAAGAACTTAGAAGTTATTTTAATTGGAATGTATAAAATTCTAGAATTTAGGAATGACTCAAAATTAGTTGAAACTAATATTTAGACTCCATAATTAGTTGGAAATCTTTAAACCAAAAAAAATACTTTGAATAAGATATAATATAAATTAAGAACTTAAGAATTTTTATTGATTATTGAATTTCAGACTCTTACAAATAGCTTGAAGGAAAGCAAGGTCGCCCTGAAGAACAGCAAAATCATGCGGGCGTGACTTTCTTGCTCATAGGTGTTATATGGATTTAAGATTCAAAACATTTGTTTGAATAGTTCTAGGTTATTAAAATTATATTAGGAAAGTGATTGAAATTATTTGGTTTATTTAAATGATGTGTGATGTATGATGAATTACTTAATCCATACGTAATTAATTCATGACATGATCTTGCATTTAGATTTATTCAATTATGGCATGCATGACTAGGAAAATATGCATCTAGATCCTCTTGTTTACTCATGCGCTTTATCATGTTAACTTGCAAGCGTAGTTTGGATTATATTCTCTAGTGTATTGTATGATGTTTGATGTGTTTGAAACTATTTGTAAAACTAAAATAAGACGATGGTTTATTAAGAATTCACGTACCGGTGCGATTGTCGAGCCTAAAGCTGATCGACGTGACATCTCTTATATGTCACTGCCTGAGATTGTCGAGCTACAAGGCAGATTGTAGGTATTCCCACCCAGAGCTGACTGTGACAGCTCGAAGTCTTTGGGAGATGGTACGATGCCTGGGTAAGTACGCTCTCTTAGGCTGTGATGTGAGTGTCGATTGATTTTAGGCAGTTATTGGAACCCTCTAAGATTAGATTGGATCACAGGGAATACCGAGAGGCATCTCAACCCTCTTCCGGTCTTTGACTACGACCAAAACCAAATAAATGTTTGAACGCCTGATGTTTGGAAGTGATTGTAATATTTTGGATTGGATCTGTATAATGCATGTGATGTGTAGGAACGATTCACTGGGCTTTCGAGCTCACTCCCACTTTATTTTTTAGGAACACCTGGATGTAGCACATAGCAGTCTACGCCAGAAGACTCACACTTTCTATTGGACACCTCATGGGGAGGTCGTTTGGGATAGGAGACTTGGAGGTCATGTTTTATTTATTTATACTGGATTGTTTTAATGTATGTAATGTGGTTTTAGCTTTAGTTGTTTTATTTTTAAATGACTTTTCTTGTTTATCAATTTTGGTTTTAATAGTAATTTTTCAAGTAATTCCGCTGCATTATTTATAAATTGTACTGAGAAATTCGGTGAATGTCTTGAGAAACTATTTTGATCTTTTGTTTTGTACAAAATACCTATATAGACATCGACTTGGAAACTAATGGTTCGGAACTTGATTTTGCAGAAAAAGATTTTAACAGAAGAAGAATTTAAGTAGCATCTCGATTTTCAACAAGCGACGATCCACACGTGAATGGAGGTCCAACCGAAAATTGGGGTGTTACACCTCAACTGCGCCAAGAGTCAGTGCACAAATGAGAGCCCAGTCGATGCTGCTTGCTGAGATTATAGAGGTGCAACCTCGTAACGTTGATTATGTGATGTACCGGGAGTAGGCAAACTCATTTTGGTGTTTCAGGAAAACTCGCTCTGAGATATACTGGACCTTTCGAGATTGTTGAGATGATAGGTCCTGTTACTTACCGATTAACATTGCCACCTCAGTTAGCGGGAGTACACAACAATGTTGAGAAAGTACTACCCCGACCCCTCACACATGTTAGACTAGAAACATGTTGATTTGCGAGAGGATTGTACCTATGATGAGGCTCTAGTAGCTATCATTGATCGAGCCGTGAAGAAATTGTGCAACAAGGAGATACCAATGGTACGTGTGCGTTGGCAGTTTCATGGTGCCAAGTAGGATACCTGAGATCAAGAGGACTACATGATGAGTCATTTCCCTGAGATTATGAGAGTCACTTCTTGATCTTTTATTATTGTAATACCCACAAATTTCGATGTTGTAATACTCGAAATTCGAAAAGAAAAAAAATTGTAATATATTGTTACTATTCAAATATACGGTTACTGTGCACAAATACGGTCACTATTTTGCCGGCAGACAAAATTGGATTCGGCGGGTTACTGTAGCTACAGTAACAACTATTCACAACTGTACGGTTTCGTCTTTTTCTGCCAGAAAATTCTATATAAACCCCTCCTCATTCTGAAAATTCATTCCAGCAAGAAAGAAAGAATTTCCTTGCTTACTCTCTTATCTTCTCTTGTTCTTCAGCTGTTTTAGACAGCAAATATAGTAGTAGGAAGGGGAAAACCCCAGTTTCTACATAGCAGTAGTGAAGATCTATTGTTGGGTGCCTCCTTTGAAGTAGTAGGAAGGTGGTTCTGATCAGAGCAGGTATAATAACTCTGCTCTAGTCTTTATTTAAGTTGGGAGGTATTGCTGTTCATTTCAGTACACATACGTAGTTTACTGTTCATTTATATGGTACTTTTCACTGTTACTATTTGGCACTGTTCATTTATACGCTACTGTTCATGGACATCGATTAAATCACATTTTCGACACGTAGATCCCGAAGACTGTTGATCAAAGCCTCAAAACAAGTTGAGATAATACAACGAGGATTCAGAGAAATACTACTGAGGTGGAAGTGATTACTCTACTCTCTAGTATTATTTGAATTTTAATGCTGAATATATGATGTTTGTATTTCTAGAATTATGCATGTTGATTGATTTAATGATGAGTGAAATATTTATCTTTATTTTTAATTTATTTACGACCGAGAGAGTATGCTCTGTAGTTGCGTCTTGTACGATCTTCTACATCAGAAATCGACAGTCATTATTATCCCTATTTTTATTTATTTATGACCGAGAGAGTATGCTCTGTAGTTGCGTCTTGTACGATCTTCTACATCAGAAATCGACAGTCATTATTTTTATTTGATGAAAATATTGATTTATGATGTAATGTTCAATTATTGATGAAATATTCATTTTATTATGCTCTGTTCACAAAAAGAAGATTAATAAAGATTT
>JAJIYU010005716.1:0-21817 GCA_030144865.1 Tinospora cordifolia
GGAATTTTGGACTTAGCCAAAATTCTGAGTTTTTGTTGCATGGGGAGCCTCTTGCATGGCATGAAAACAGGACACGTGGCCACCCACGTGGCTTCCAAACCTTCATGTTGGATGCCCAGTTGGCTCTTGTTATTGGTTGCTCAAAACCATGGGTCATCGAAACATGGATTCCCATGATTTTTGGCTGGAAAATGCAAAAAAAAAAATCAAGAAAACGTAAAAAAAAATCAGAAAATTCGTGGGAAGGAGGAAGGTGGGCGCCTGGGCCACCAGGCACGCTGGGCCGGCCCAGGCGCTAAATGCGCCTGGGCTCGGCCATGTGGGCCGAGCAGGCATGGGCCCGAGCCCGCGCCCTTGGTGCGCGACCGGGTTGGGCCTGCGGCCCGACCCGACATCCGGGCGCACGGGCCAAATTCGGCCCGTGCGTCGATTTCGGCCCGTGCGCCGATTTTGCCTTTTTTTATTATTCTTTTCCCCTTTTTTTGTATTTTATACATATATGCCGTTTATATATGTATTTTATACCAAAATTCGTCATTTTTTTTTTCTAAAATCATTAAAAATGATCTAATCATCATTTCTTATCAAAATTTCAATTATGCACAAATTTTCATCATTTGTGTAATTATTTTCTAAAAAATTAAGTAATTCCCCAAAAATTACATTTTCTTTCCAAAAATTCCATTAATTGCCCAAATAATTTCATAATTATTCCAAAAATCTCATCATTGATCCCAAAAATTATTTTCTCAAAAAATTGCATTTTTTCTTCTAATTTCACATATTTTCTCCATTTTTCTCATTTTCTCTAATGAATAATATAAATTTGAGAAAATTGATGTAAGTTATCGTATTTCCTTCAAAAATTTCAGAAAAATGCATATATCGTATTTGAAAATTTTGCACACCAAAACATGGGTCGTCACAAAGACCCACTATGACTAGATCCTACAGTCAACATTGAATCGACTTGATTTTTCATCATCACTCTTGGTGCCTTCATTCTTCTTCAATCTAGTATGCAAGGACAGATTAACAACCACCCTTTTCCTGTAGCTCGCCACATCAAAAACAGGTGAAATATCCTTTTTGGTGGCAAAACATTCAGCAAAATAAAGACATGAACATTTCACAATCACAATCAACTTACTATGGTAAATTGTCAACCACTAACACCTTGAATAGATCTTTCCTAGGTCTATCCCTCGGGTCAACTTTTGGCTCGTAAAATTCAATCATATCGAGATAAAAAGGAAGAATGGTGGAATGAGCTTTAACAGCCTCCATTGACGCAGCATCAACAGTAGGAACACACAGGGAATTGTATACATATATGCAACCTTCGTGAATGCTGATGCAACCAAGGATCCAGTTGAACGCAGCCACAATATTTATAGGGAAAATGACGTAGTCAACATCAGACCACGGAGTGTCACAGAACATGTAGTGCCCTAGCATATACTCCATAATTACCATCTCATCCCCAAACATAGATGTATCCTTCTCTTTTTCAAATTTTCCATAAACAGACGATAACTTTTGATCGAAAAAGTTGTCTGTCGTTATACATTTGCTCTTAATCAATTCTTCATACTTGCTTTTCTTGCGCAAGTAATAGAACATCACATCTACATGTTTCCAATACAAAATTTCTAAGTTACAATAAAAGATTTGGGTCATGAATAAAAATTGTCTAAACATGAAACATTCAAAACATAATAAGTATGTTATTTGTATAACATCTCAATATATTGAAATAACAAATATGACAAAGTTTAGAATTTGTTATATAGATGATATTGGTATCATATCAGTATAATACAAAACAACATAACATAGTATATAAGTGAAATTGGTATGATATCAGTATAATATGTGTATACAAACATTGCAAAATGTCCAAAACCCTATATTTTGGTATTATGTTGATATATTATTAGTATAATATCTGTAAGCAATAATATCAAGTGTAAAAAATTAAACTTACAGAGGAAGAGATAGGTTGGCCTGGGGTGACAATTGTGTAAAACAATTTCTTATCAGTGACATTAGCGATTGAAAAATTAAAAGCTGGATTCAGATTGTTGTCAATCATGGTATACTTTATTTGACCTAAATAATGTGACATATGTTAATATCAATGTATTATAAATAACAATAATATTCGAAATGCAAACTTGATTTCTAAGAAAACTTACTCCAAGCGCTTCAGCCAACCCTTTTGAATCCACTCATCAAACTTAGCTACAACACTGCTGTCTATATCTTCAAGTAAACATATGTCTAACGGGGATAGTCGTCCCTTCACAATCTCCTTTCATTTATGTTTATCTCCAGCCGGATGCTTCCCCCTTTTATTAATCGTTGGAGGTGGAAGAAGTGGAGTGTGATCTTCAATAGAGACAGCTGAAGTCGCAAATTTGACGGTTGACTTAACAATTTCATCAATCATGGTTTCTCGTTCACATTCAACAGATTCATCCTTGTCAGCAACCTGGGTCAATGAAATTAAACGAGAAATGTCCTAAAAGTAGATAAATTAAGGACAGTTAGATTTATAAAAACTACAAAAGTATAATCTTGAATTAATAAAAGAATCGTATTCATGATCTTACCAGGATTGATGATTTTTTCTTCCTTCACCTTCAGTTATTGTTGAGTCGACCTTTAACATGAAAATATACAATATTAATGGATAATGACAAATCACAATCCAAATAAAGTGTTCAAAAGTATCTTCCTCTTTTTGTCACTATCATTAACAATCTCTTGCAATGACATCAAATTCTAGCATGCAACTTCAACATCAGTACATTTTTTCCTACTGGCGAATTCTTCTTTACTGTCTTTTGCTTTATTTACATCATCTTTTTCAAGACGGTTCTACATTAAAAATGAAAAATTTAGTGAGCCAAATGAATGTATACAATTGGTATAACATCAATATACACAAGGAAACAATAGATAACAGTAAGCATACAGTACATAATATATTATACTCATGGTATAATGTAGGTGTATAAATGTTATACTACTATCATATCATTACTATACTGCAATAAAAATCTAAAACAATTTATTGGTTTTGAGGCTAGAACATCTACCTTCTGCAATAGGGATTTCAGATAATTAATTTTTTCAAAAATCTTATTAAAACCTTCTTTCAACATTATTTTGATCTCGTTACAACAATCGCACTGCCCTCCAGGTATACTCATGGTTATGGTAGACTTATTTACAGGAATATCACCGCCAATAGGTTTATTTATAGGAGGCAGGAAAAGAAATATTGAGGGATCAACAAAATCATCGTAATCTGGAAATTGATGTTGGCCCTTATCTTGTTCTACAATCAAGCCATCCATGTATGGCTGCAGTAGCTCATTGGGGCTTGCTACAAAATTTTTGAACTAAAAATAGACGATTATGAGATCATAAGAAATTTGACAACAAAGAATAATTCAATTATAATATAAATGTTGTGTATACTATATGATCAAATACATGCAAAATTACCTTATAAATAGATAAATTGTTCAGCACCTTCTCCATGCTCTTGAAATTGGGCGTGTCAATGCAAGTCTAGTTTAGTATACGAGGAAATCCATTGATATGTCGAATGACAAACAAACCATCAGTATCAACAAAACACTCATAAAACCAAACTTGTAATGCGATTGAAAACCTAAGAAGCTTGTACATAATCAGATATTTGCCCCTCCCAGCTTCCAGCCAGATTGCATCCACTGCAAAATTACCCTTCATGGATTCTATTGTCGTATCAAAAAGAGCCCTGTCCCAAGGATAATTTATATATTCACAAGTTTGTACAAGTTCAAAATCAACTTCATTTACTAACTTTTCCATTTTATTAGGAAACAAAAAACAAATAATGAAGAATAAAACTGTAATCTTCACAACATCATCATCATTCTCCTATACCCGATTTGTAAATGCATCAACAATACACTTCTTATTTATCTTATCCATTCCCTTAAAGTATTTATCCTTCAAAATTTTATCCTCAAAACCAGTTGTAATGTTTTTGGTTTTTCCGCTGCATTTCAAACCCATGATCATTGCAAATTCAACTATGAAGAATTCTGCAATAATGTTATTGAAATTGAAGACCAGAATAAACTCGTCTTTTTAAACAATCTCTTTCAACAATATATTATGAACTATCTGAGGTTGCCAAAGAAATTGCTTCATATCAAGAAAATGGCTAAAACAAGTCTCCCGAAACTTCAGCAGTTGGTAATCTGTCAACATGAAAATCAACATATTGCATGCATTCAAGTTAGTCAGGTATTCAACCTTGGCTGAGTATTTATCTTCAGGTTTAACGATATATTAATATTCCTACAAGTATATAATATCAAAATAACATGTTAAAAAGTGTATAATAACAAAATAAAAAGGTGTATAATATCAAAATAATCATTTCAATAAATATAACATAATTATACATCTTTATATTAAAATAAACATTATAATAGTATAGCATCTTTATACTCTATTATGTAATAAACAATAAATAAATGCTATAGTATAACATCTTTATACCTTAGGTATACCATAAACAGTTAATAAGTTCTAGTGTATAACATCTTTATATTCAAACTATTCAATAAGAATACATGATGTTTTTGGTATAACGTATGGATAATACTAAAAAAAGAAGAGTAAGCATGCTTGATCGAACAAATATTATAGTTCAAAGAAAGTTGAATAGACCACATAATCATTCACTATTACATTCAGACGAATACGAATACAAGATTCGGAAGACTGTGATGTACCTGGTTCTCAGCATTTACGATCGTCCTGTTGGGAGAGGATGAACACTCGTTTTTTATTGTAACAGTGAAAATCACAAATAAATGAATAATTGAATCGAAAACTAAATCAAAGAAGACAGAGAGATTATGGCACAAAAATGGAAAGAAACTGAATCGCAAATAAATGAAGTGATTTGCGTGCATATACACACACACACACACACACATATATATATATATATATATATATATGTTTGTATGTATATTTGGGCTAACTGATACCCAAATATACATACATATATTTGGGTATGTATATTTAGCACCTTTGATAGATGATTTGAAATTGTTATGGACAAATGGAGTTGACATTTATTATGCATTTACAAAATCAAAATTCAACTTAAAAGTAATTTTAATGTGGACTATAAATGATTTTCCTGCTTTTGCAAATGTGTATGGGTGGTAACCAAAAGCAAGATTTGCATGTCCTATTTGTTGCTTGGATACTTGCTCTGAATGGTTACATCATAGTCAAAAATTCTCATACATAAAAAAAAGAGCTTGGTTTAATGGTAAACAAGAGCTACAAGGAAAACCAAAGTGGTTTACAAGTGAAGTAATTCTTGCAGAGGTAGAAAATATTGTAAATGACTGGGGGAAGAGTAAAAAGGAAGAGAAAGACAAAAGAGGATGAATAAACACGAAAGAAGAAGTCAATTTTCTTTGAATTGTCATATTGGAAGGTATGCTTACAAATTTGTGTCATTGTACTTTAAATTCATTTGTTTTGTGAAACATAATATGGATTCATTCTATTTCATAACATATAAAGTAATTAAATCAAATTCATTTAGAACTCGCTTTTTTGTCATAATTTGGATGTGATGCACATTGAAAATAATATATGCGACAGTATTATTCACACACTTCTGGATGTGAATGGCAAATCAAAAGATGGACTCAATGTTCGTAGAGATTTGGAATGCATGAATATTAGAACTGAGTTACATGTTGAGAGGTGAGGAGATCGATTATATTTACCTGTTGCAATGCACACTCTTTCAAAAGAAGAGAAACAAATTTTTTGTAGAAGATTAGTAAATTTGAAGTTACTTGACGATTATGGGTTTAACATTGAAAATTATGTGTCGATTAAAGAATGTAAGATACTTGGCTTGAATTCATATGATTGTCATTTATTAATACAACAAATTTTACATATTGCTTTGAGAGGAATTATACCAAATGGTCCAAGATATGTAATTTCATGACTTTTTAGATTTTTTAATGTACTTTGTGATAGGATCGTTGATCAAAATTTATTATTGGACTTGGATGATTCGATAGCCAAAACTTTATGCATTTTTGAAAGGCTCTTTCCTCCATCTTTTTTTGATATTATAGTTCACTTAACAATTCACTTGGGACGAGAAGCTTGTTTGGGTGAACTAGTCCAATATCGGTGGATGTATCCATTTGAGAGGTAGAATATATATCACTTTAATGTGTTTAGCTACTTTATTATATATGTATTTTAGTCTATTGCTCACCAAATAATTGAATGTACTAATCTTTGTAGTGTTTTAGATTCATGAAAGTACTAAAGGGCTATGTTAAGAATCATGCATGACCAAAGGGTTGTATAGCTGAACGATATCTTGCCAATGAATGTACCATATTTTGTAGCAAATATATTGAGAAAGCACATGAGGTAGGGATTCGATCGACACGCAATGAAGATGTTGAAAATGAAGATGAAGAAAATGAAATAGAATTGGAGGGCTACTCAATTCTTAATAAAAAGAAAGTTGTGCTTCTGTATGATATCTTGGATATTGCCCACCGTTATATTTTATTAAATAGTTTAGAAGTTCAACCTTACATAAAGTAAGTATATTGTTCTTATAATTCATATCATAAATTATAAATATGTTAGTGTTTCGTTCAAGTTAGAGCTAACTTTATGTTGTTTATTAGAATGCACTTTAATGAACTTCGACATTCAGATAGAAGATTATTAAGGAATGAACATTTGTTGTATAAAAGACACATGAATGAATTTAATAGATAGATTTGTATAAAGTAAACAAACATTTTCATTTATCTTAGCAAAGTAGTACTCATTATATTCTTTTCTATATGATTAGATTAAGGAGTTTGTTGGACACAACAATATTTCTAGTAAGCTAACATGGCTCACATTGGGGCCTAGGGAGCAAATATTATTGTGTCAGGGATATGTAATAAATAGTCTCTATTTTCGTACAAAAGATGTAGAGAAATCTCGATGAAATAGTAGTGTTTCAGTTAAAGCAATAACTCTTTGTAGGTCTCGTGCAAAAGATCAATCACAACAATATGGGGAAGTCACTTATTATGGAGTCTTAAGAGATATCATAATTCTTGATTATTATACATTTCATGTGCCTATTTTTTAAATGTCATTAGGCTAATATTGCCAATGTGTGTCACGAAAGAAGAAAGATTTACATTAGTAAATCTTCATGAAGGGCAATCTCAATTTGATAAGGATCCATATATTCTTACATCACAAGCAAGGCAAATTTTCTATTCTAGAGAAAATGAAACATCTAATTGGTATGTCGTTTTGACAGCTCCTCCAAGAGGTTTTCATGAGTTACAAGCATATGAGAAAAATATAAACTTGACACATGAACCTATGAACATGTCTACATTTGGAGATGGAAACGTGGAACACTATGCTAGAATTGACCTAAATGACGCTATTTTATAAATAATGTAAGCATTAAGTTCTATACTATAAGTGATTGAATTTTTTTCTTGAATTTCTGTCTGAGTTTACATGCTTGGATTGTGTATTAAATCCTACTTTTTAATTATGTGATAGTTATTTATTTCATCTAAACTAATTAGTTAATTCCTTTTCATTTTGTATCAATAGGCATATTATATCTTCTATAGACACTGACAAAAAAAAAGACTTTAGAAGCTGGTGAAGTAGGTATTTTATTTTCAGTGATATTCATAATGATGCATTTTTTGTCATGTTATGTGAATATTATAAGATAAATAATGCTATATATATAAATACAGTTTTTTCAAGTCCTCTAAACAAGCTAAGAAGAAAGCTAAGAAGCAATGGATAACCATGTTAGCTGCAATAAATCATTTTGAGAATGAAGGTGTGAAACTGTCTAATGAGGACTCCAATTCACCAAGATCATCACCTAAACTAGAAAGTAGTACAAAAACAACAGAAAATGATAGCACAACATCAAAGAAGCGTGGACCCACTAGGATGGGTTTGGTTTTGGGACATGCTCCTAGAATGGAAGTTGAGTTCAATGAAAGAGGGCAACCAGTGTCAACTAATTATGAAAAACTATCATCTTACATTTGTATAATTGTGCGAGAACACGTGCTTATAGTAATTAAAGATTGGCATCATGTGGCTCTAGAAATGAAAGAACAACTTTAGAGGTTAATTGAGGTATGTGTATAATTGAATTATTTATTTATAAGAGATTCTAATAATTTATTTGTAGAAATTCTTTAATTTATCCTTTTTTGTGCATATCAGACAAGATTTATAGTTGACAAATCTAATAAGGCTATGATATTGTAAAAGATGGGACATGACTGGAGGCAATACAAGTCCAAAATTTTTACAACAATTAGAGAAAAATGAAAAAAAAAAAGATAGAAATTTTGTAGACAAATATCTTAAGCCTAGCAATGTGATGCCCCTACAAAGTGGAATATTTTTGTTGAAGAAAGATTATCCGAAGAGTTTTAGGTTTGTTATGTGTTTCTTATATAGTTTAAATTTGAATCATCACTTCCTTTTCATTATTATTAATATATTCATTTTATTAGAAAAAAAGCAAAAAGTTTAGTGAAATGAGGACTAGTCAAAAACTATTGCACACAATGAGTAGGAAGGGCTATGCTCATTTGGAGCATGAATTGGTAATGGTCTTGGCACGCACTTCATTTTATTTTCCTCTTTGTATTTTTACATAAGCATATATGTTGTAAATGTTACTATTTTTCATATTTTAGAAGGAGGCCTATGAAAATTCAGATTTAGTTGTAAGAGTAGATGTATGGACAAAAGGTTATTTGAAAAAGAATGGTGAGCCTTTAAATGAAGCAATTCAAGAAGTAATTGTAAGTAAATCATGAAAGCAAATAATATGTAGTTATATATATTAAAATTATATAACATAGAAAGTTATCAAGTTAATTTACTTATTTTTATGTGAATGCAAGAAAAGATTAATGAAATTAGTTAATCTACCACTAATTCAATTGAGGGAGATAACTTAAAAGAGGATGTCATTACTAAAGTATTGGGACCTGAGCTTCATGGGCGAGTTCGAGGACTTAGATTTGGGGCAATGCCTCCAAAGGTTGATGCTCAAATTCAAAGTAATGAAAAAGTAAAGGTCTTAGAAAATATAATTCAAGATCAAGCAGAAAGAATAAATACTCTTGAAGAAAAATCAAAGAAGATGGATACACTCGAGGAAAGAGTTGAAGCATTGACTGTCATGCTCTTAATGCAATCTCAACAGGTGATAATTAGGCTTAAAATTTTCTTTGGTTTATTATTTTGCAGTTTAATTATTACTTAAATTTATATAGTGAAATATATTTTATGATATGGTTCAACAGCTTCAAAGCCAAAATGGAAGAGATATGAATATGATATATTCAAAAGCTCAAACACCACAAGTAAACTATATTTTGAATCTAACTTTGATTATAAACTTTTATTCTTATAATGTTTATATTATCTTTATCTTGTTTATGTATTATGTAGTCACAATAGGGTAGCAAGCCCACCCATGAAAAATTGCCTTTTGAAAATGCTGGATGCAAATTATTGAATTGGCATCCTAAAAATGAAAGAGATGAAGAAGTTGTAGTAGTAGGAAAGATTTCTTCTACATATTTTAAGGCTAAAGTTTATGGCCTCCCATTAGGCTTTGATTGTTAGAAAGTTTGGGTTGTAAAGGTAGTGAATGAAGATAATGATTTATATAAATCAACATAAGAAATTCAGTACTTGAGTAATGTTGTTGGAAGTACAATTGCTTGGCCAAAGAAGTACATAAAACTATTATAAATAGGTATGCTTTTATAAATTAATTATTGTGTAAAACTGCAATATTTTGATACATTTCTTCTATGTTAAATGGTAGGTTTTATAGATTTTTTTTTGTCACACCAAGGTTTTTTCTAACTTTTGACTTCTTCAAAAGGTTGTTACTCATTATTTTTGTCACACCTTCTTCTTAGACAATCACCTCCACAATCATCACTACTGTTACTGTTCTTCTTCTTTTCCTCACAGCTATTGTTGTTCTTCTTTAGTATAAGGTATCTACTCTTCATTCACATTTTTAACTTTTATCTCTTTCACGTTCATGACTTATAATGTTTGTTGATTACTATTATAGCTTTTGGTTTAAAATAAATAATGTTGATTACTATTATAGCTTTTGGTTTAAGATTAATAAACAATGTGATATTTCATCTCTTTCACGAATGCTTTTTAAGAAATATTAATATATAGGGCTAGGTGTCCAATCCCCTAGTGGGGCTAAGTGTTTTATAAATCATGTAAAACTATGTATAGTATCCTTTTTAGTTTTGCTCTTATATGCCTTTGTTAGATATTGAATTGCTTTAACTATTACAATTAGCCTATTATTTAGTACCATTTGAACGTTTGTACTATAGTTAGCCTATTATTGCTAATTCGTTTTTCTTGTGCAATCAATACAAATGAATACCTTATAAAAACACATAGACACACACATATAATGTTCTTCCTATTTGGTCCATTTTGTCTATATAGACAAAAATTATAGCAGTTATTGGTGAAGTTGCAGATTTCATTTCAATAGCAGAGGCTGCAACTTTCATTGAAAATACTCCAAAATGGGTCAAAGAACTATCATCATAACTTAAAACAAAGAATGAAATTTCTCATGACAATATTGACCTAGGCAAAATAAAACAAATTAACTGTCTTCGTATTTAAACCAACAATATTATTAGCAGAGTAATGCTTGATACACAATATCATACCAGGTGTGACATCGACAGTAGGTTGATCATCAAAGGTTTCATTTGCTTGGGACAAGGTGTTCATCTATTTGGGGCTGTACCAAGGTGAGTCTACTTTTATAGTTATCGTAAATATAACAAGATCTCTTACATGGATAATGATACAATGAAGCAGTATAAAATATTTTATGCAATTGATGAACTTCTAAATATGAATTTTTGATATTTAATTCCTACTTTTTTATTCTAGTTTCTTGTATGCTTAGATCTATTTGCATAATGGACATTACTTGCATTTTATATTTCTTCCATGTTAATTAGATTTTGTTTCAAGCAGGTCATAGCTTTAATAGCTTCTCATGATTTTGAATTCAATCTTTACTAGATATGTTGCATCCAATTAGATTGAAACTTAAAATTCTAAAACCATCATGCATGTTACATTGTAATTGGATGTTATTTTCAACCTATCTGTGTCTTGTCTTTCCAATGAGTCACACTCTTTGTTATGAAATGTAATAATCTTTGGAACTCAATATCTATTATTTATTACAGTTAGCCAATTTTAATTATTATAGTTAGCAATATTTTGAAATCTTTCATAGTTTGTACTAAAAATTAATTGGTACCATTTGAACATCCTATATTAAGGTGAAAGAGATAATATTGACATGTCCCCTCTTGACTGTAATGTTGTTCCAATATGAAAACCAGCCATCATTTTGTATTACCCTCTAAAATACATACTCAAATCAATGGCACAATAACCATTGCCTTATTTACTAATCTGACTCTAATATACCTAGTCACATATACCAATATAAGAAAAAGGATAATAGAACTTCTTGTCCAAGGGAGGGAAAGTACAACGCAATACTTTAGCTTTTATTCTTATTTTAAAAAAAAATTAATCTAATTAAGTTTATTTTTTATTTGATGTAGGTATAAAGATTAAAACAATGGAAAATTTGAGTTTATATGGTTGGATTGTATATCAAGATGAGACGTGATGATCCTTCAAGAAGAATTTTTGCTTATAGAACTTTTTATTTTTGTTTATTAGGATTAATAACGATAAGTAGTGTAAATAATAATTGTACTTTTCGATGGATTGTATATATGTTTGGCACTATTAAATTTATTATTCTTAAGTGATACTAAATGAAGCATTTGAAATGATAGAATAAATGTTTAATAATATTTATTTTATTTTATGAATTTACAGATACATGTAAATATATGCAATATATATATTGTAGTAAAATATTTTTAGGATTAAAAAAAATTGACATATATGAGAACATTCAGTTTTCATTGTAAGATACATGATATAACATGCAGACGATTGTTGTTGAAATATTGGAGCTTTCACAACGGGCACATGCATGTTGTTAAGTAATGGACATATAACAACAACTACTTGACTATTGTTGAAAGGTTAAAAGCTTAGGGTTTTCACAACGTTCGCCCGTTGTTATAACACGTCTAGAACAATAGGTATGATGACCATTATTGAATATGTGTTAAAAGATTGAAGCATTTAACAACGTGCGAACACTGTTGTAACCTCAATTTTTATACTGATACAAAATACATTACAACAACAGGCTCGTGACCGTTGTTAAAGGTTGGGGTTTTCACAACGTTCGCCTGTTATTAAAATACATCTACAACAACAAGTATGATGACCGTTGTCGAATATATGTTAAAAGATTGAAGCATTTAACAACGTGCGAACATTGTTGTAACATTAATTTTTAGACCAATACACAACGCATTACAACAACAGGCTCGTGACCGTTGTTAAAGGTTAGGGTTTCCACAACGTGCGCTTGTTGTTATAATATGTCTACAATAATAGGCATAACGACCGTTGTCGAATATATGTAAAAAGACTGAAGCATTTAACAATGGGCGAACATTGTTGTAACTTCAGTTTTAGACTGATACACAACGCATTACAACAAGAGGCTCATGACCATTGTTAAAAATAGTCAATCGTTTAACAACACCTTGATCGACAACATCACCATGAATGTCGTCGTATGGGTATAACAACGAATATTGCATGTTGTTGTAGGTGCTAATTCTTATAGTGAATATTCATGTTATAAGTCTTAGGTACTAATAACCAAGTCTTAGTTTGAAGTAAAGCATTATACTTCTCTTGCATAGCAATAGACCACTCGAATTTTGCAATAGTCTCCTTTATTAAAGTAGGTTCAAGGTTAAAAATGGGAGAAGAAATAACATTGAATAATTTTGGTTTGAAAATGCTACTTTTGCCATGAGTTTGCATTGGGTCATAAGGCAAAAAAAAATAAAAAATAAAAGCAAAATAAAATTAGAATTATTTGTAGAATAAGATGATTAAGAAGGTTGAGATTGAGACTGAGATGGAGATGATCAATGAGAATAAAAAGATAATTGTGTTTGAGGAAGACTTTAAGAAGAGGCTGATAAACCAAACGAAGAATTTGAAGAGTATATAGGAGAATTTGGTAGAAAGCAAAAGTGGAAGGAGAAGTATAGATTGTCTGTTGTGAAGGATCTGATAAGAGAATTTAGTCTCATTAAAAAGAACATGTTTGGAAATGTATATTTCATTAGATGAATGGAGGCACAAATAGGCTTTGTGAGATTTACTATAACCAAGAAAATGGCACTTTGAAGAATGAAATTCAAACTTGTTATCGAATAATATCAAAGGTAAGGAAATAGTTCCATCCAAATGCTCGAAGTAATGAGTAATCTAGCTTTTTGTGATAGAGTTTCTCAAATAGTGATATCATGTTTAATACAAAAGAAGGCAGTGAACTGATTAGTGTAACAATAGTTTCAAAAGTAGCTGCCCAAATTAAAGAGGTAGTGGAATTGAGATAATAAGGTTAATCTAGTCTCTACCACATGATGGTATTTTCTTTAAGATACAACATTTTGTTGGTGTGTATATGAGCATGAGAAATGCACTTGAATTCCAAATTAAAGAGGTAGTGGAGCACGTGATAATAAGGTTTATCTAGTCTCTACCACATGATAGTGTTTTCTTTCAGATACACCAATTTGTTGGTGCGTATACGGGCAAGATAAATGCATTGAATTCCATTAGCTTGTAGAAATGGAATGAAAGCTTTGTATTCTCCCCCAATATCAGTGTGATAGGGCCTTTTATTTTGTAGTAAATACAAATAGTGTATCACATTTGAGTTTGATTGGGAACAACCAAGAAAAACAAGAAAATGCATCAACAAATATAATATAATAGCAATGATCAGATGTTGATAAAATTGGTGAAGGCCCCAAAATGTTAGCATAAATGATTTCTAATAGTTTGTGGTTATTATACTGTAAGAAGAAAAAGGTAATTGATGCATTTTTCAAAATTTGCAAGAGTTACAAAAAGAAATGTCATATGATCCAATAACATTCATTTTATTAAGAAGATGTTTAGGAACAAACAAAAAAGGATGTCGTAATTGTGAGTAATTTAGAAGGAACATTATTATCAAACATAACATGTAATGCGCCCTTTTTGGTTTGTTTCTTAATCTTGCAAAATTACAAAAATTATTTCTTTATATATATATGAAAGTGGAAAACCTTTTTGAGTCGATATATTATAAAAATAGTTAATTTATTTGAAAACTTATTCCTCATCTTTGACTTTTTGCTCAAGCTGGTGGTATAGCCTCTAGTTAAGGTGGGCAGATTGAGTCTACTTAAAAAATCATGTCTTCCTAGAGCAGGATAACTTACCTTCCGTTCAATGTTTAACTTTGCTTTGGATAAGACTTATCTACTATCAACTTAAACTTGTAATCTCTATCTAAAAACTATTAAAACAAAATTTTCCATATTCTAGGGCATTACTATGATCTGAATCCTTTCCTTATCCTATTAGTTTGTTTATTTTTTATAAATTAATTTTTGTAGTATCATTAGTAGTATCATGAACATTAATAACGAAAACAAAATATAGTAATGGTATGCCCAAAAGTACCTCACATCAAGGTTCATTAATTGATCAAATGACATTTAATCATTATATTCATGTTCTTGTACGTACTAGTGTTTAAGTAACATCATAAGACACAAAAATAAAATAAAAAAGGGATAGTAAGTTTTGGCGCAAGTCCCTCAGTTGGTATCCTAGTTTCTTGCATTTGAAAAGAGGAAGGAGATGAGCTCTATGATCCCTGTGGATCATTCTAATTTATAGACAATCTAACAATATAACAAACACATCATACAATCAATCACTTCCATACATTAGGCGATGCAAACGGTAGATTGTTTTCAATAGGTCGAGGTAGGGTGGTAGAACCTAGGGTGATTCTCGTAGTTCTGGCCAAGTAAATCCCAAGGAACATCATAGTTGTCTAGGCTATGCATCCGCATGTCCAGCAGTCCATAGACTCAGAAGATACACGAGACACGATCAAGTTTTTTAAGTTGATCACACACTCATCTCTTAGTCGAGACATTAACGCTAGAGCCATCATTGATTGTCCTTAAGCCAATCAACCTCTCTAAGTGTGTTGTTATCTTGTTAAGAGTGATCTTGTATTTGGTCACTAACATATTCATGTATATTAAATGATAATTCTTTAAAAGATAGATCCTTCATACCCTTATGCATATTCGTATAATATGAAACATTCATTTAATCATATCTTTACCATGCTTGAATTCTATAATGACATATTCTTATAGACAATACTCATCTAGTAAATTTATGTGCCATTCATTCCATGCGTGAACAACATGATGTATATGCTCTAAATCGATCATGGTCAAGTGCATATGATCATAGTAAACATCATACATTCAAGTCATATTCTCATTATTCACATCATCAATGGAAATATAAGCATTTAATCATACGATCAATAAAGGGTGCATTCTACTACCATCAAAGCCATTTTATATGTAATATGCAAGCAATTACGATTAGAAAGTGTGTGAGTTGGAAATCACCTTTACCTCAATAGTTGATTCCCTCAAATCATTGTGTGTTGTTTCAACTTGTCTCGAGTCTTCAACCTTTAAAGATTGGAACCAAGTTTTAGGAATTGAGCATTCTCTAACGTTTTTTTTTAAATATGATTTAATAACAGTTCATAAATAGTACCAATGTACAATACTACACCATGAGCAGTAGTTTTGAATAGTAATCATGAACAGTAGTCATGAACAGTAATTGTGAACATTACTACAACAATGAATAGTACCATCATACCGTGAAAAGTATCGCGGCGTCCATGAACGACACTGCAGTGTCTATAAACAATACTGTAGTATCTAGTGTGAAAAGTAGATTTTTCTAGATATGTTTCTTCCATCTTTTGTTTACTTGACAACCTAATACCTTGAATCCTAGACAAATAAGTAGTGCATTGAGATTTAGAGAGATTCACTATACCTTCTTTGATCCGTTGAGTCCTCCAGTTGTTCCAAAATAAATGTTCAGAAGTAGGTTCTTACCACTACTATGTAGTATTTTTTTATTTTCTTCCTTTCTACTACTGTAATTGCTATGTGAAACAACTAAAAAATGCAAGAGTACCAAGAAAATCGCTAGGAGAGAAAGAAAAGAAGAAAGCCCGTTTGCTTGAGAATGAGATACTCAGGGGGGTTTATATAGAATTTCATAGGCAAAAAAAGAAATAGACATGAGCAGTGCACGAACAGTACCACCATTTTCTATTTTGTCTTCACGTGAACAATAGATGAACAGAACCACCATTTTGTATTTTGTCCTCACGTGAACAATACAAGAAGAACACCATCGTTCCGAGCCCTCCACATATTCATTCTTAGCTTGATTTTATGTGCTCGGACACCTTGTCGTTAGACATCTAAGCACGAGTGTGACTCGTTTTCCACTTTTTACATGCTTGAACTCTATTGTCCTTGGTTAACTCTTCATCATTGTTGCTCGCTTCGTTTATAGCGTGTGCTCAAACTCGAGTACACTACCTTAGTTACTCGTTCGTGTGTTTAGACTCGTGTACATTACTTTAATCATTTGTTCATGTGGTCATACTCGTGTACATTATTTTTGTTACTTGTTCATGTGCTTGCTGTTGTGCGACTTGACTATGTGCTTGGACATGTCCTTTTCTTTGGTTCGCTCTCTTTTGTTACTCAAACCTCTTCCTAGCTTGGTAGTTAAGTTAATCTTATTGTGATCTCTTCGATTTTGGTTTTATCGTATTTGATCTGAGGTTACAACAAAAGTTATCAACTTTGACTTTAATATTGATCTCACAAGATTATTGTAATCTTTTGCAATTTAGGAACCTTACATTATCTATATAATAGAAGAGTTGAAAATTATTTTTGATCTTCATCGATAAATCTATGTATTTGCAAGCTAAAAAGTCACGACAATATATTTATAATATTAGAAAAAAGGTTTTTTGCTTTTTTTTTTTCTCAATCTTGGTTATCTATCTTCTTACATTCAATCCTCTTCGATTTATTTTCTATTGGTTTTTCGATTCGTTGGTAAAATTTTGTACTTAAAAAGGTAGTTTAAAGAGTAAAAAAATAAAAAATAAAAATAAAAGAGAGAAGAGAGAGAGAGAGACTATGGTTAAAATATAACTTTAATAAGGTTCATTTTTGCTGGTAGGAAGTATCAATTTTATATAACTTTGACTCAGCACTTCCACCCAGGACAGTGTGTGTGGGCCGTGTGGTCATCGTCAACATAAAAAATAGCAACCTTTTTTCTGTGGCCATGTAAGAAAAAGTCATAGCAAGTCATGGCCAGATCTAACAAAATGCTCCTAAAGAATTAGACCTCGTGCAGCGACAAGCGACGTAGCATCTCAGTAACCATCGGGTATCTCTTATGGTTTATACTCACAATAATTTAATATATTATTTACATCATTAACTTATTAAATATATTAATTATAATATTTTATTTATAAAATATATATTCTTTTTAATAATATATATTATTCATATTTATATTAAAAATATTTAAATTTATATCAAAAATATATTTTTGTGATTATTTATTTAAAATATGAATTTTTAAATAAATATATTTTAATTTCATATATTAAAAATATTTTTAATTTTATATATTAAAAATAAATATATTTTAATTTTTAATAACTAAACAATAAAAAAATTATACTCAATGGCTATAAAAATAAAAAAAAGTTCATCGAGTGCTCGGTCTGTACCAAACACTCAGTGAATATTAGACGATGTCATACGCTCACAATAGGCCTCTAACATCGTGTGGGGTTATTGAGCGTTAGTTAGGCACTCAATAAACCCCCATAAGGGACATCCTCAGAGTGATATGGTACATGGGATCTCTGTCACAACTTCTAGAAGAGAGATCCTTGCCAATCATCAAAGGATTTATATATAGCCATACAAATAGAGTCGAGAATGCGATGACTTTGATTTTGACTACACTATATATATATATATAGTATTGATATATAGTGTAGTCAACAGAAGATTTATACATACAATCATACAAATAAAGTCGAGAATGTGATGACTTTGATTTTGACTACACTATATATATATATATATATGTGTGTGTGTTTAATATGAATCCAATCTTCGTAAATACTATAAAATCAATAATACTATAAAATAAATAATATTAAAATAATTAATTGTTACATATTTATAATTTTTGTAAAAAACTTTTAGAAAAATATTTATATGTGACTGTTGTAATAATAATGTTTTTTTTATAACTATAACACAAATAACTATTAGATGAAATTCATTGATTATATATGTTGCAAATATATAAATAAGATATAATTACAAACATTTTTAGAATGTAACTCTCTTATTTTAGAATTATTATAAAAGAAAACAAAATAAATTTTCATAGATTTACTCAGAAACATTAAATATATTGGCTAACACGCATACCATTATAAATTCATAATATATTGGTGTTGGCGTGCAGATGTTGACTCGAAGAGTTCTTTCATCATCGGCTGTCATAGTGAACAACTGTAATCATTTCCAATCATGAAGATAGATCTAACTTCTTAAAAAATATATATATATAAGAAGATAATGTATATATAGGAATTATAAACATGTTTATTTTAAGTATAAAATAGTAAAACAACTAATAGATAATATAAAAAGATAATGTAAAATAATAAATAAAAATAATTAAATAATTAAAATTTTAATTTAAGTTAATAATAAAATTAGTGAAAATATTAAATTAAATTAGATCAATTAAAACTTCTTCAATTATAATTAGATTTATAAATAAAATTATAATTATAAAAAGAAAATACAAAATACAAAAAAAAAAAAAAACACCACAAATCATTCCAAACAAAACGATTAGTTGGAGATGCTCTTAAAAAAAACCACAAAAAACTCAAACAAAAAGTCATGTTGTGAGATCTTCAAAATTGATGAGATAATAAGAAAAAAAAAAAAACTCAATCATCAAATCAATGATCAAATCTATCTCTCTGCGACTTTTGTTTAGGGGAAGAGTCTCTCTCTCTCTCTCCGAAGTCTATAACGATTTTCAACTCAAGCTTTTGATACAATTGAGAATTTATTGTGTTTAGTGTATTATTGTATTAACAATTTTTTTTTTTTTTTTAACTGAGGTCTCTTCACCTAAAATTTGATTAAAACAAATCTTGAACTCGTACTTTTGTCTCTCAACCTAAATTACAATTGATTATATTGTGTTAACAAACTAAATTACAATTGATTAGATTAAAGTTAAACCATGTTTACATAGAACAAAGTATATATATAAAATCTCACCAAGTGTTTGTTTAAAGTATATATAAGAACCATGTTTATATATATATATAAACTTTGTTATATAACAAAATAATATCGCGTAAACGCCAAGACCAGCGCGCCAGCATCAACCGTCAACGCTTGCCCATTGTGGTCGAGGCACGGTGACACTCACTCTCCCGGTCAATGGCTTTGCCCCCATCACATTAACTAGCAATTAAGGCGAGTCCAATGGTGCTTGGCATCGAACAGACAACACCATCCACCATTGGACTCGCCTTAATTGCTAGTTAATGTGATGGGGCTAAACCATTGACCGGAAGAGGAGTGTCACTATGCCTTGACCACAATGGGCAAGCCTTGACAGTTGATGCTGGCGCGCTGGTCTCGGCGTTTATGCGATATTATTTTCTGGGGCATAAGTTAAAAAAAAAAAGAAAAAAGAAAAAAAAAAAAAAATATATATATATATATAGAAATTATAATAAGTTTCAAGTCGACAAGATTGTATATATTCAAACATTTTTTTATATAACTAAATAATTAAGTACATGAAATCATTAAAGTTTATTTTATACATATTATTTTATTCGCTTGTGCCTGTGCTGTGAAGACATCTCAGGCGAACTGAGAAACTAAACTAACTGACAAACTGTTTACCTCAACTGTCAGTTAGTTATAACTGAAATCAGTTGTTTGTGTCTATTGTATATTGGTCTCAGTTGTTTGTGTCTATTGTATATTGGTCTCAAGACATTATAAATATGTAGTAGATTGATTGATTCTGTAATTTTGAACTTTCTAAAATTGAAAGCTTCAGGAAATAGAGCAAGAACTCTACATTTTTCAATTTCTTCTCTGTTCTTGATATTCTCTTATCTGTTTTTCTGTTCTCTCCTCTTTTCTTTCTGTTTTCTTGTTTTCTTGTCATCTTGATTCTTTTCTGTTCAACTGAGATTGTAAAATCTCACATGGTATCAGAGCATACCAGGTTCAATGGCATCATCAAGTACTCAAAATGTGGCTACAAGCTCATCATCAAAGAAGATGGATATTGCAACAATGGCAAAGGCATTGAATTTTAATCTGCCTATCAAGCTAAATGGAATGAACTACACCTACTGGAAGGTGCAAATCAGATCTGCGATTCGAGCTTTAGGACTCGATTATCTGATTATGAATTCAAGAAAGTCTTCAAATGTTGAAGACACAGAAGATGCTGAGATAACTGAAAGAATTGATCAGCTTCTCATGTGTTGGTTGTTTTCAACCATTGGTGAAAGTATCATTGGTCAAGTGACAGAATGTGATACATCGTTTGAAATATGGAGCACACTGGAAAAGCTTTTCGCACAAGCATCAATGGCACGTGCATTACAATTGAAACAACAGCTAAGCTCCCTAAAGAAAGGTTCATCTACTATCTCAGATTTTGTGTTACAAGTCAAAACTATAGGTGTTGAGTTAAAATCAATTGGTCAAACCATAACAGAATCAGATCTGATTCAAAGTGTCCTAAATGGTATTGGTCATGAATTTGATCCTATTGTGGTATTCATATCTTCACAACATAATTCTATGTCATTGCAAGAAGCACAGTATTTGTTGATGGTACATGAAAAGAGAATTGAACAACTAAATTCTAGTGTTCAATCAGATGTTGCAAATGCATCTTTGAATATTGCATCAACTGTGTTTGATAAAATATCTGGAAATCAGAAGAATGGAAATGGAAATCAGCAAGGTTTTGGTCGTGGAAATGGATATAATCAACGTGGCGGTGGAAGAAACAATCGTGGTGGAAGAAGTGGAGGTCGAGGAAAGGTCTTTTGTCAAGTATGCTTCAAACAAGGTCACATGGCATTGCAATGTTATCATAGATTTGATCAAAATTATCAAGGTTATTCATCAAATCAGAATACTCAGAACAAGAGACAAGTCTTCATTGTTGCTCCTCCACAACAGAACACTGGTTATCCTCAATATGCTAATATGCATCAAGCAACTGGTTTCTATGCTTCACCTGAGACAGTTGTTGATCCGTCCTGGTACATGGATACAGGAGCTACCAGCCACATGACTTCTGATGGAAATGTTCTGGCAAACAAATCAGAATACAAAGGTAACAGTATGGTAACAGTAGGTAATGGTGCTAAACTACATATTAATCATACTGGTTCTATATCTCTTCCTTCAAATTGCTT
>JAJIYU010005717.1:0-22025 GCA_030144865.1 Tinospora cordifolia
AAATAATTTAGGAAGCGATCTCGAGGTGAGTTTCTTTCTTTTCTTTTAATTTATTATTTTGATTTAGATGATGCTTGCTTGTTTGGTTAGTTTGATTCTTTTATGTTTTATTTTTGTTCTTTGCATTTATTTCTTGCAATCATCATGTTGCATGACCAAGAGAGTATGCTCTGTAGTTGCATCTTGTACGATCTTCTACATCAGAAATCGAACATCTGTGTTTTTGTTGATTTATCATGTTATATTGTGGTATGTTCAATTTCTGTTAAAATATTTATCTACTATGCTCTTGTACACGAAAGTCAGATAAAATGAGATTTCAATCACGTACCGGTATGAGAGACTTTCTGTGTTCCATGTAGAATTAGAACTGGCTGTCAATACTGACACCAGCATGGAATGGGTTTCAAAAATGATCCCACTGGAAATGGGTTTGAGTTTCAGAATTGATTTCTCTCCTTAGATCTGGAGCACAGAGGGTATTCCCGTTCGGTCTAAATTACCACTAGATTAATATGTTGGGTGAATCGAATTAATTTATGGAAGTATTTGATCTGTTTGCATTGTCTGGTTGGAATAATGGATTAAATAGATGTAATGATTCACTGGGCTGTGTAGCTCACCCCCTTATTTTTCACAACAGAAAATTAATCGGCCTGCGAGGAGATTTTTCCATAGAAAGTTGTTATTTATTTTAATGTAGGGCACATCGGCTCAAGTAAAATAATGTATTTCCAGTTTTAAATTTATTTTTCGCTGTAATGATTTGTTGTACTCGGAATTTGTCGAATGAATAAATGAAGAATTTTATTTACCATGATGTCATTTTGTATATAGACTAATGTACACAGGAACCCTATTGCATTTGGGGTCTAAGAAGAAAAAAATGTAGCACGGGCCCGTCTCCCAGGCATCCCAAGAATTTTGATCAAAGAAAGTTGAATCGTCAGATGATGTGGAAGATGCGACTTGGGAGGTGGGGTGTTACACTTACAAACATCTCACGAAGGTACAAGTGTTGTTCACATATCCAAATTGCAATTACTAACTTCTCAATTTGAAATGTTGAAGATGGAAGAACAGGACAACATTTCAATCTTCAATAGCAAGATACGGGATATCGCAAATCAAGTATTTCAACTAGGAAAAAATACACTGATGAAAAACTTGTGAGAAAAGTCTTGAGATCATTACCATCACGATTTGCAACAAAAGTTGCAGCCATCGAAGAAGCAAAAGAACTAACCAAAATGCGACTTGATGAACTTATGGGATCCTTGCAAACATATGAAATGAGTTTTCAAAATTAGAAATTAGACAAAGGCATCACACTGAAAGCAGAAACTAGTTCACAGAACATGGAAGACGAGTTTGCTTTAATAATCAAAAACTTCAACAAATTCATGAAAAAATACAAGAAGTTCAACTCATCTTCAAAGAACAAGTTTGAAAACAAAAAATTTGTTACTGAATGCATCAATACAGTAAAAAATGTCACGAATGCGGGGGTATTGGATACTTTCAGGGTGAATGTGTCAACACTGCCAAAAAGAAATCTAAGAATGCTACATGGAGCGATGACTATGAAAACAGCCAGGATGAAGAATAAGAAACTAGAAACAATTTCATCGCATTCACTGCTCCTATCAAAATTGAATGTAGCGCAAACTCTGGTGCAACAGTCTCACACGAGTCTGGAAGCGAAAATGATGAAGTAAGTTCAGAAGATTTTAGAAATTCATATGAACTCATGTATGAAAACTGCGTATAGGTTCACACTAACTAAAGAATTAGAGGAACGTGTTTGCAAAATGTCAGAGTCCATCAAAGTTCTAGAAGATGCTGTTAAAGAAAAAGAACAAAGGATTGAAGAACTTGCAAGTAAGTTGAAAATTGCTGAACAGACTTTGAATCGCTTGAACACTAGAAAGGCCAAGCTAACTAAAATCTTAGATATGGGAAAAACTCCATATGATCAAAGAGGGTTTGGATTTAAAAACGAATCCCTGCACAAAAATCAGTCCAGCTCAAAAGTCATTACTGAACAAAAAGAACACCACACACATCATGGAAGAACAACCAGAATACTAGTCTGTTACTACTGCAACAAGAAAGGTCATAAATGGAGACAGTGCCACATTCTTCACTACAACATAATGCAAAACAACAAGAAGGAAAACAAACCATTGTTGAAATGCGTTCCAAAAGTAAAAATCATGCATTAGTGGCCCACACTGCACTGTCAGGTCAATTAGATAAAATATGGTATCTGGACAGTGAATGCTCTAAACATATGACAGGTAACAAACATTTTCTAACCTCGTTTTGTGCAAGAAAAGATGGTCATGTTACTTTCAGAGATGGAGGAAAAGGAAAAGTTCTTGGCAGAGGAACCTTAAGTGTTGCTGGCTTGCCAAAACTAAGAGATGTGTTATTCATTGAAGGACTAACAGCCAATCTGCTCAGCATCAGTCAACTATGTGATGATGATTTAACTGTAAACTTCACCAAAGAGGGATGTCAGATCATTGAAAAATCAGGGATGACTATCATGAAAGGTGCGGGAACTCCAAACATCTGCTATCAAGTTGTAAAATGCATTATGACTCTCCTAAAACAATATCATAATTCTATCCTTAATTCCATAGAAATCTGGCATCAAAAACTTGGCCACATGAACTTCAAGACCCTAAAAAATACTAGCAAAATTGGAGCTGTTCGAGGACTACCAAAACTAAATTCTGATCAGGTTGCTGTCTATGGTCCGTGCCAACTTGAAAAACATAAAAGAGCAAAACCTTCACCTATTCAGCTTACTGGCACTTCCAGAATTTTGGACCTTCTTCACATGGATCTTTTTGGGCCAATGCAAGAGGTATGTTTATGTTTGTGTAGATGATTTCTCTCGGTTTACCCGGGTTACTTTTCTCAGAGAAAAATTAGAGACTTTTGACAACTTTAAGAATCTGTGTACAAAGTTGCAAAATGAAAAATAAATTAGTATCCAAAAAATTAGAAGTGATCATAGGAGAGAGTTTGACAATCAATTCTTCACAAACTACTACAATGAATATGGGATTAGCCACGAGTTCTCAGTACCAAAAAGTCCTCAGTAGAATGGTGTTGTGGAAAGAAAGAATCGAAGTCTTCAGGAAATGGCTAGAGTCATGCTTTAGGCTGCTAATATGTCTTCAAAATTTTGGGCTGAAGCAGTAAATAAAACAGTGGTTGAAACAATCAACCCAGAAAATTTTGTTACTGAACTCTGTCAAAGAACCTTCATCAAGAGTGCAACTGAATCATCCTACTGAACTAATGATTGGTGATCTGAACTAAGGAAGGCAGACTCGAAGCATACCACGCAAAAATTATAGAGAAATGGTGAGATTCTCATGCTACAACTCATCAATTGAACCCAAAAATGTTAAAGAAACCCTTTAAAACGAAAGCTGGATTGCTGCAATGCAAGAAAAATTGGAACAGTTCGAAAGAAGTCAAGTCTGGGAATTAGTCCCTAGACCAGTTGATGTCAGTGTCATTGGAATAAAGTGGGTCTTCAAAAATAAAACTAATGAACACGGTAACATAACAAGAAACAAAACTCGTTTGGTCGTGCAAGGGTATGCCCAGATTGAGGGTATTGATTTTGATGAAACATTTGCCCCTGTGGCAAGGTTGGAATCCCTTCGGATCCTTTTAGCATTTGCATGTGCTCAAAAAATCAAAGTGCATCAAATGGATGTCAAGAGTGCATTTCTTAATGGGTACTTGCATGAGGAAGTCTTTATTGAACAACCTAAGGGATTTGTTGACAGCCAACATCCATATTATGTTTACAAACTTAAAAAGGCATTGTATCGCCTAAAACAAGCACCTCGAGCATGGTACGAACGTCTTACAAACTTCTTTAATAGCAAAGGGTATACTAGAGGTACAGTTGACAAAACACTCTTCTTGAAAATGATCAATACTCATCTAGTGGTAGCTCAAATATATGTTGATGATATTGTTTTTGGATCCACCTCACCTGAACTTTCTAACGAATTTGCCAAGTCGATGAAGGATGAATTTGAAATGAGCATGGTAGGAGAATTGACCTACTTTCTGGGTTTGCAAATCAAACAAAGCAACGAAGGTATGTTTGTTTCACAAACCACGTATGCTAGAAACATCGCTAAAAAGTTTGGTCTAGAAAATGCCAAACACATGCGAACACCCATCAATACAAGCATCAAGGTGTCTAAAGACATTGATGGGAAAGAAGTTAATCAAAGCTTATATAGAAGTATAATAGGTAGTTTGCCATATTTGACTACCAGCCGGCCTGATCTAAGTTACAGTGTAGGTGTTTGTGCTAGATATCAGGTTACTCCTAAAGAGTCTCACTTAACAGCCGTAAAAAGAATTCTTAGATATGTGAGTGGAACCACTGAATATGGTATTTGGATGTCTAGAGATAGTAATCTTGATCTTGTAGGATATAATGATGCTGATTGGGCAAGTAACATAGAGGATAGAAAAAGTACCATAGGTGGATGTTATGTAGGTAATAGCTTAGTTGTTTGGATGAGCAAAAGGCAAAATAGTGTCTCCACGTCAACTGCAGAAGCTGAATACATAGCTGCTGGGAGTTGTTGTGCTCAACTGCTTTGGATGAAACAAATGTTAGCAGACTATGGTACATCTAATGATAGTATGATTTTATATTGTGATAATAAGAGTGCCATGATATCTCTAAGAATCCCGTGCAACACTCTAGAACAAAGCACATAGACATCCGACATCATTTTATTAGAGAATTAGTTGAGGATAAGACAATTGTCCTGCATCATGTCTTAACTAAAAATCAATTAGCAGATATTTTCACAAAACCTCTTGATGCAGTTCGTTTTGAACAATTACGGGCAGCATTGGGAATCTGCATTAGGTAAGCATTGATCTTCTCTGCTCTAAGTATAAGTATCTATTTATTTTCTTTCATTTATTTTCTTTCTTCTTCACTTATTCTGGATTGTTGGATTTTATTTCTTCGTATCTCACCCTTTCTATCCGCCTATCAAAATTCTGGCCAGTAAGATGCATCCTCCATTAATGTCTCTTCTAGGGTTCGCTTCCTTCTCCTCTTTTTATTCTAATCGCCTATTTGCACCTCCCATATCACAGCCGCGTGTTTCCTTCTTTCCTATCTCTTCTCCATCACATCCTCTGCTTCCTCTTTTTCATCATGGTGTTCTCCAGATCGTCTTTCGGTCGTACCTTTGCTCCACCCCTCTGATTCTCTGACAAATTTGGACCCAAGCCTGTCCCTTGCAGAGCTACTCGACCTGTTCCCGTGAAAATCGAATCAGATACTTCTAATGATGATGCTTTGATTGCTGAGATTTTGACTAGGCTGTTTCACTCGCCTCCAACCGCTCCACTGCCATCTTTGCATCCCACTACTCGCAAAGGTAACCTTCCCACTCCACTTCTTCACGAGTTCCTGCTGTCTTTGATCCCCTGCTGCCTCTGATCCCCCTGTTTCCCTACTCTGTCGAATATTCCCTCTTCCAAATGTCGTCATGTTAAGACTGTTACCAGGAAATCTATTCCATCCCCAGCCCCTAGCCCCTCTGCCCCTGGCTCCTTTGCTTCTCATCCCTCTCAACCTCCTCCTTGTGTCCCATCCATTTGTGCCTCTGACGCTTACAGTCCCCCGTTCTTCGATAAGATAAACCAAACTCTCTGGTCCAAGCTCAAAAACAAGTCATTTCTTATCGAACGTGTTATTCATCATTCCGATTTTGTCAAGATCGGCATTGCTACTATGCTGGACTCCCAACAGCTGTTGAACTCCGTTACCTACCATTCCTTCTGTTCTCCCTCCTTGGTTTGTGAATTCTATGCGAATCTTTCATCTGAAATCTCCTCTCTTTCCCCGTCCTGATATCATGTCACTATGTCCGCGGTGCACTTGTTCCTTTCTCTCTTTCTGATCTCAATCGTTTTCTTGGCTTCCAGGATGTTGCTTGTGATCCTTTGAAGCCCTTTGAAATGGATGTTGATATGGATGAGGTTGCTCAGGCCTTAACGGGGGATGTTGATTGTGTCTAGCCTGGGTCCGATGGCCTTAAGGCTGCCTCCCTGACCATTAAACATTTCCTCTTATTTCGATTGTCATCCGTTGTTTGGTTACCGTCTACGCATAATTCTACCGTGTATCGAGACAAGGCCCTCTTGCTCTACGCTATCAGTAATGGCATTCCTCTCAACATGGGACAGATCATGTTCGACTCCATTGCCAAAACTGTTGAGTCTGTGTCCTCTTACAATAAACTCACGCTTCCGTGTACCATCACTGCTTATCTTGCCCAGCAGTGTTCTTTCCTGTTCCCCTAATTGAGTTTTCTCCAATTCAGGGGAAGTTTCGCCTTCGTCATAAACTGTTCGATGGTTCTCACAAGTGTGACATTGAGGGGGAGTGGCAGATTCTTCCTCACTACACTTCTTCGGATGCAGCTCGTGCTGCTTTTTCGACTTTGTCCAGCTATGTTGGTTATTTCAAGGCTCGTCTGGCATTCATCTCGGCTGGACAACATCATATCCAATCTCTTCTTCATCAATTTGTCGATGACTACTAAGTTTGCCATTGTTTGGCACAAATCAAGGGGGAGACCTTAGACTTACATTGGACTCTTCCAGTTTTTGCTACTAGCATGGATTAGTTTAGGCCGACGATAGGAAAGTTGTTTTGTTCATAGGAAAGTTGTTTTTGTTCTTACTATTTTTGTTGGTTTTCAGTTCAATTTTGCTTCTCATGTTGCTTATACTCAAATGTTTGCACTAAACAATGCCAAAGGGGGAGATTGTTAGGAATCACGTAGGTTAACCTCAATTGGCATGTTTGGTGTCCATATGTTCTTGTCCTCTATAGTTAGTATACTTTCCTTTTTCTTGTGAACACAATGATCAAAAACAGTTGTTCATATTTTCTATATTTTCTTTGCTCTTGTTTCCCTTTTTACATTGAACAAGAATTGACATCTTTTTTAACAAAACAAGTAAGCAATCGGTATTTCCAAAAACACATTATTACTGTTTTCTGAATTAACTTCCTTCCTCAAAAGATACTTTACAATCTATTTTCGATTTCCTTTATTCATCTATTTCTTTGAAGGAAAGCATTCTAGAAACATTCCTTGAAGATTGCAGACCGTTGACACAGATTTGGAAGGTTCCCAGATTACTATCGATTCAGTGTTTTCTAATCATGATGATTGTCTTGCTTGTTTCTGGAAGATCCTTGATTTCTATTATCCATCCCGTCCGTCATGACAGTCTGTATCACAGTGAACCCAGATTCTCTTGCTACTCGATCTTCTTGCTCTGTTTCTTCAATCTATTTATTGGAAGATGCATCACGATTCCAATTATCACTCCAGAAGACATTCAATTAGAGTTGTTCAACGATTATCTTGTGAACTGTATTAGTGTTTATTTTATTGTGTTTGAGTGATCAAAGAAGTTGTAGTCCTTTTTAATATTGGTTATTTCTGGTTACAGAGTTGAATTTGTAGAGCTGACAGAAAATAATAGATCACTGATTCTTGCTATAGTCTTCTTGACAAAGTGTGTTTGAGTTCCCTGTTTATTGTGTATTGTCAGAGGTCGTTGAACCTACTGAAGCTCTGTGTAACTTACAAACTTAATGGATTCTCAAACTGGGCAAGGCCCTGCAGATGTAGGACATTTGAGCCGAGCTATGTAATCAACTGCAGCATGTCCTTTTACTTTTTGCGTTTATTTGAGCAGCCTAGTACGATTGTCATACTTGCAAATAGAGCATATTTGTCTTATCATTTTTTTGAGTACCAACTCTTAAAATTAATTTTGACTCATTTCACACATTATAAAATATTAATTACCCTAAGTTTTAAGGATCCTAACTTCAAAAATAATATGATTATTTTGAAAAAAAAAATAGCACATACAAAATTAAGTTATGGTCATGAAGCTTTAAATAATCATTGATAAAAACTCAAGACGGTATTCTAAGGTAGTGGTTTTGTTTTTATTTTCATTTTTATTTTTTTTGGCAAGGACCCAACCTTCTCTAGGTTGTAAACTGGACATGTTACCAAATTTAATGCAGAAATTAAAGCAATATTTACTTGGATGAAGTGCAAGAAATCTTGATGCCGCGGTACAATATATATTAGTCCTAATGCTTATCTCTTCATGTATGGTACAGTGGCAATCTTAAGCTTGTAGTACATCAGAATCTTACATGTGCTCCAAATAAATATAATTATTTTTAGAAAATAGAATAGAGATTGTACAATAGTAGTTGGCTTGTGGTGTAGATATTTGCTAATATTGTCAATTTTTAACTTCAAGCAAATTTTTAATTATTATATTAAGATAGATTATTATTTTTATATGTCAATTTCAACAATTAATGCACATTATTTTTTATTCTTATTTGTCTACATAAAATGAAAAGCCACTTAATTAACATTACTCATCAATATTATTTGCAATGACACGAGAAAGTTAATATTATGTTTAGTTTATGATCGATATAGTTAATCTTGTTAGAGAAATGTATCAACAGAAGAAGCACCAAATCATCACCGCCAATAGCAGCCTCTACACCTCTCACATTTCCTGCAGTTACTATTATAAGTGGAGAAGTGGAAAGTTTGTTATTGTATTAAGGGCTGAGATAAAGCCACATGTTTTTCAATCCAATGGTTGTAATATTGTCTTCCGTATTATAAGTGAACAGCTTCATTCCCTATTTGATATACAGAGATAAGAAATCCTTATCGGAAGTTTTGTTTTCTTATTTTTATTTTCGTTTTCTATCATGGTATTAGAGCCTGTTTGATCCTCTTCTCTTTCGGTTTTCGGGTGTTGGTCGGCTGAACTGACCACCGACACTGTCGCTGCTTTTTGCTTCTTCTTTTGCTGGTTTTTGCCTTTTGCCGTTGACTGTTCGTCTATGCTCTGTGCTACTATTCTCATTGCTGCGTTGCTTCTTCTCCTTTTCTAGTTTTGTGTTTCTTCGTCCTCTCATTGTCTCTCATGTGTCACAGAACTGATCCTCTCTGTTTGTCACCTTCCATTACAGGTGCCAAATAAAACATCAAAACGTAAGGGGGTTCTATTTATCAAGTTCTCATGAGACCATCTTCACAATGGTTTTTGCTTCTAGTTTTCATTTTGCTTTTAGTAAGGTATCTCCAAGAACTTCTTCATCTTCTTCTTCATAGACCCATCATCAGATTCTTACCGTGATCAAATCTCCCATCTGTTTACAGTAGCTGCTCCGTTGCTTCTACTGCTACTCTCTCTCTTGCTTCATTTCTACTTCTGAATCGCTTGCCTCTCGGTTCTTGTTGCTTGTTCTCTATGAGTTTTTTTGAAACTAAAGACACAGGATTTTTGGCGTTTCATTCAACAAAAATAAAAAAAAGGAAAAGAAATTTCCTCATCAATTCATTTTGCGTTTGCCTTATCTTCTCTCTCGCCCTCTCGATTTCTGCACATCAGTTTTCTTGTTTAAGCAATCAAAACAAAATTTCTCTCTTCAACAATTCTTCTTCACAAGCCTCTGGTGCACTGTACTGACCCTAAGTTGTAAAATGTGTACACAGGGAAAATAAATTTTTTAAAAATTTGAAATAAATATAAAAATGGTTAAAAATGTGTTTTAAATTATTATTATATACTATTTAATCAAAATAAAATCAATTATAACATTGGATAGTTAGAAACGTGCAAAAAATTGCAAAATTGAAAAAGTTACGTAGGTGACCGCGGTCCATGAACAAAAACCAAAATCTCATCCCATTGGTGACCACGGTCGGACCGCAGTCACTTAAGGAAAAATTTTGGAAAAAGGGGCTATTCGCACTGCCGACTGCGGCCACCATAGCTCAGACTGCGGTCCACAAAGGAAAATTTGTCTGACGACCACAGTCCGATTGCGGTCATCACGCGATCTATAAATATGTTGCAAGCCCTAACTTTTTCATTTCTCATTGCAATAGCTCAAGATTTCAAGGGGGAGACTTGGGGGCGATTTGAAGGTGAACTTCCTTGTTTTTAATTGAACTCATTGAGTGTTTGACCTCATCTAAAGTGGTTATCTTTTGTTAGTGAGCAAAGAGAAAGAGGTTTGATTTGAGGGTGTTGATTGAGGACATTATGGCTGGAAATCTCTCAAACTCAAAGTGAGCCACATCTCTACTGTATTTCAATGTGTTATATTATGATTCTTAATACTATGGATATTCACTACAAGAAATGACACATACAACAACATGCAATATTCGTTGTTATACTCATATGATAACGTTTATAGTGATGTTGTCGATCAGAGTGTTGTTAAATGGTTGACTATTTTTAACAATGGTCACGAGCCTATTGTTGTAATGCGTTGCATATCGGTCTAAAAACAAAGGTTACAACAACGTTCGCGTATTGTTAAATGCTACAATCTTTTAACACATATTCGACAATGATCATCATACTTGTTGTTGTAGACATGTTATAACAATAGGCGTACGTTTTGGAAACCCTAACCTTTTGACAAGGGTCTCGTGATTGTTGTTGAAGGAGCCTTACAACAATGATTGCCCTTTGTTAATAATTTAAACCATTCGTGAAAACTCAAACCTTTCAACAACGGTCAAATGGGCGTTGTTGTATGTCCATTACAACAACATGCGCCCGTTGTGAAAGCTTTAATATTTCAACAATAATTGTCTCCATGTTGTTATATCATGTATCTTACAACGAAAATCGAATGTGGTCATATGTGTCAAATGTTTTTTAAATCCTAAAAATATTTTACTATAATATATATTGCATGTATTTATATGTATCTATAAATTCATAATATAAAATAAAAATTTACCAAAATATATATTAAACATTTGTCCTATCATTCAAATACCTCATTTAGTATCACTTAAAAATAATAAATTTCATAGTGCCAAACATACCATCCATCAAAAAGTGTAATTATTATTTACACTAGTTATCGTTATTAATCCTAATAAACAAAAATAAAAAATTCTATAAACAAAAATTCTTCTTGAAGGATCATCACGTCTCCATCTTGATACACAATCCATGCATATAAACTCAAGTTCTAAATTGTTTCAATCTTTATACCTACATCAAAAAATAAATAAACTTAATTAGATTAATTTTTTTTAAAAATATAAGAATAAGAGCTAAAAGGAAACTACTAATTGATAAGTCTTTAAGATTACAAGAAGTTGTTAAAGTTAAATATAATAATAATCAATTAAATTAAGAACTATGTGGTTTCATATCTTTTACCAGAGGATGATAAATGCAAGTCACTCTTTTAATGATGGTGATGTCCTATGCTCTAAGTTGATCCATGGAGCATGCAATATTAATTAACGAAGAGCATAAAGACTCAAAAGTGATATGAAAAAAAAAAGCATATATAAAGCAAAAAAGAGCATGTATAAAAGAGTATTGGAATTAAAGAGAAAGAATGACCATACATGATGCTCATATCTTCACCAAGAAAAAAAAAGCAAATCTATAAAAATAGTGTATGAGAAGTTGTATACATTGTCAAAGAGCATAGATAAAAACCTTTTCTACCATTAGTTAACTGTAGCACTATCATTTTTGGCTCTCCTCAAGGTATTTTTGTACCTTCAACAATTCAACTTACACAATTTCACTCTATACGTGCATTCCTTAGTTTTCATTAGTTTTTTTTAGTTTAAATGGTTATCATTATCAAATGGCCAAAAAATAAGGTAGTACAACGCAAACATTGTTGTACAAGACCTTTACTTGCAAATTGATAAGGTATTTTCTAAAGTTTGAAGGTGCTACGTTATAACCATTTAAGAAACTAAATTTGTTAGTTCTTTCAATTTAAGAAACTAAAACTACACTTAAGAAGAGAATATGATGTAGGCTACTAGGCTCGAACAAAATAAAAGGACCCAAATTTTTTATATAGAAAGCAAAATGCAACCACTAAAACTAAATCAAGGGTAGAACGAATATCAAAATTTCGCAGACAGATTGCTCAGTGGTATATGTCGACATATCCAACTTTTGATTTAATATTCTGTGTGCTTATATTCTATGCCAGCAAATTGACCAACCATAGGACTAAAGATCCAAAACATGTCAAGCGTAATTGGGCGCGAACAACCTAGCTAGCAAGTAGAAGATACACATAGTTTCATACTTCAATTTTTTGCAAATGACATTGTCTTTATAACTAATTCACAACTATAGTAATTTCAATATAGAAGTTTACTTCACATTCATCTATTCAACAAATAAGAAAGAAAATTAACCTAGTTATGTTCATTTTTATTTCTCAATAAACTCAAATTAGTATGTTAAAGAATTCATATTTAATTTAGCAATTATTTTTCACACATAGATAACCTATAATTACACACATAACCCATATAACCAACATAATATATAGTAATTCAAAGAATCACAAAATCACTTGAATAACCTATAACAATGTACAGAATCTGTCCTATTTTGATCTTAAAGAGAAAATTTCACATTGTTTATTTTAAACTAAAAGCTATAATAGTAATTAACAAACATTATAAGTCATGAATGTAAAAGAGATGAAAGTTGAAAATGTGAATTAAGAGTAAATACCTTATACTAAAGAAGAAAAACAATAGCTGTGGGGAAAAAAAGAAGAACAGTAGCAGTAGTGATGGCTAACAAGAAGAACAGAGCTATGCGGAAAAGAAGAAGAACAGTAATAGTAGCAACAAAAAGAACTGAAGAAGAAGCAGCGACGCCCGACGAGAAGAACAGAGCTGTGTGGTTGTGGAGGTGATTGCCCAAGAAGTGACTGTCCAAGAAGAAGGTGTGACAAAAATAATGAATAACAACCTTTTGAAGAAGTCAAAAGTTAGAGAAAACCTTACTGTGACAAAAAAATTTCTATAAAACTTGCCATTTAACATAGAAGAAATATATCAAAATATTTAACGTTTACACAATAATTAATTTATAAAAGCATACCTATTTATAATAATCTTATGTACTTCTTTAGCCAAGCAATTGTACTTCCAGCAGCATCACTCAAGTATTGAATTTCTGATGTAAGTCTATATAAATCAGCATCTTCATTCACTACCTTTACAATCCAAACTCTCCAACAATCAAAGCCTCATGAGAGACAATGAACTTTAGCTTTAGGATCTGTAGAAAAAATCTTTCCTATTGCTACAACTTCTTCGTCTTTTTCATTTTTGGAATGCCAATTCAATAATTTACATCTAGTATTTTTAGAAGGCATTTTTTCATGGGTCGGCTTGCTACCCTGTTGTGACTACATAATACATAAATAAATTAAAGATAATATAAACATTATAAGAATAAAAGTTTATAATCAAAGTCAGGTTCGAAATATAGTTTACTTGTAGTGTTTGAGCTTTTGAATATATCATATTCATGTCTCTTCTATTTTGGCTTTGAAGTTGTTGAACCATATCATAAAATGTATTTCACTATATAAATTTAAATAATAATTAAACTGCAAAATAATAAACCAAAGAAAATTTTAAGCCTAGTTATCACTTGTTGAGATTGCATTAAGAGCATGACAGTCAATGCTTCAACTCTTTCCTCGAGTGTATCCATCTTCTTTGATTTTTCTTTAAGAGTATATATCATTTCTACTTGATCTTGAATTATATTTTCTAAGACCTTTACTTTTCCATTCCTTTGAATTTGAGCATCAAGCTTTAAAGGTGTTGCCCTAAATCCAAGTCCTCGAACTTGCCCGTGATGCTCAGGTCCCAATACTTTAGTAATGGCAGCCTCTTTTTAGTTGTCTCTCACAACTGAATTGGTGGTAGATTGACTAATTTCATTGATCTTTTCCTATATTCACATAAAAAAAAAGTAAATTAACTTGATAACTTTATATTGTTATATAATTTCAATATATATAACTAGATATCATTTGCTTTAATGATTTACTTACAATTGCTTCTTGAATTGCTTTATTTAAAGGCTCACCATTATTTCTCAAATGACCCATTGTCCATACATTTACTCTTGCAACTGAATCTAAATTTTCATTCGCCTCTTTCTAAAATATGGAAAATAGTAACATTTACAATATATATGCTTATGCAAAAATACAAAGAAAAAAAATAAAATGAAGTACGTGCCAAGTGCATTACCAATTCATGATCCAAACGAGTATAACCCTTCCTACTCATTGTGTGCAATAGCTTTTGACTAGTCCTTATTTCAATAAACTTTTTGCTTTTTGCCTAATAAAATGAATATATTATTAATAATGAAAAAGAAGTGATGATTCAAATTTAAAGTATATAAGAAACACGCAACAAACCTGAAACTCTTCGAATAATCTTTTTTCAACAAAAGTATTCCAGTTTGTAGGAGACATTACATTGTTAGGCTTAAGATATTTGTCTACAAAGTTTCTATCTTTTTTTTTCATTGTTTCTCTATTTATTGTAGAAATTTGGACTTGTATTGCCTCAGTTGTGTGTCCGATTTTTTGCAATATCATAGCTTTATTAGACTTGTTAACTACAAATCTTTTTTGATATGCACAACAAAAAAGATAAATTAAAGAATTTCTACAAATAAATTATTAGAATCTCTTATGAATAAATAATTCAATTATACACATACCTCAATTAACCTCCAAAGTTGTTCTTTCATTTCTGGAGCCACACGATGTCAATCTTTAATTACTATAAGCACGTGCTCTCGCACAATTACATCGATGTAAGATGAGATCTTCTCAGAATTAGTCGACACTGGTTGCGCTCTTTCATTGAACTCAACTTCCATTCTAGGAGCATGTCCTAAAATGAAACCCATCCTAGTGGGTCCACGTTTCTTTGTTGTTGTGTTATCATTCTCTGTTGCTTTTGATGTACTTTTTGTATTAGGTAACGATCTTGGTGAATTGGAGTCCTCATTAGACAGTCTCACACCTTTATTCTTAGAATGATTTATTACAACTAACATGACTGTCCATTGCTTCTTAGCTCTCTTCTCAGCTTAGAGGACTTGACAAAATATGCATCTATATAGATAGAAATATTTGTCTTATAATATTCGCATAACTTGACCAAAAATGCATCATTATGAATATCACTGAAAATAAAATACTTACTTCACCAGCTTCTATAGTCTTCTTTTTTTGTCATAGTGGCTACAGAAGATATAATATGCCTGTTGATACAAAATGAAAATGAATTAACTAATTAACTTAGATGCAATAAATAACTATCACATAATTAAAAAGTATGATTTAATACACAATCTAAGCATATAAACTTAGATAGATATTTAAGAAAAAATTCAATTAGTTATAATATAAATAATGCTTACATTATTTACAAAATAGTGTCGTTTAGGTCAATCCTAGCACAGTGTTCCTGTCAAGACCCCTTCCCTAGGGAGAAGGATGAACCGATTAACACAGTACCCCGACAAACCCGCCCGCAAGCCGAGCTCGCCAAGACACTATTAAGCCTCATTTTTCAACACCAAACCACCACTATCAGAGTAATCATAGGGATGCAGAAGAAATTTAAACACATAAACACTAGTAAGATTTAAGATTTTATCAAAATAGGTCATCATAGTCCTCATAAGTATGAGTAGCAGCGAGAATGCCTAAATCCATTATGTACAAAGCTTTCCTCACCCCTATACATTGTTCTAACCCTCAATAGCAATAAATAGCATGAAAAAACCTACCCAAATGAATAAGAGGGTGTAGCTTTACACGATAACCACCCCCTTGCCCTTATCCACAGCAGAAAGACCTGAAAAGTTAGAGTAGTGAGCCTAATTGTGCAAAGCGGCTCAGTGAATAATGCAGTCTAATTTATAACTTAAAGCAAGAATTTTATAAAAATAATGCCATGAATGCATGAACAATAGTATTATGTGAGTGAGTGCAATAGTAAATATAGTTTAAATCAATAATACAATCGTGCACCTTCATTTGAAAATAGTTAAATGGTGAAAACATTCGCCAAGGCTCTCACTATGTAACATGTACCAACATGTTCTGATGCACTTATTGATCCATTTAAACAAAAAATTTGAATAGCTAAGCAATCATCCAGACTTGATATTGTTGCCTGAGAAAACATGCTATAGTGATTTTTCATTTCTTTATTAAGCTATAAATGGGCTTAAAATCATCGAAAAATTATGGATACAATTATTAAGAAAAGAGAGATTTGATGAAATTTAAAAAGAGGATTGCTACAAGTACAAAGAAATTTGAGATTTGTGCATACTGCATTCCTTTTATATATGCTTGTAGTCATGTGCCCACTCTTTATATTAATTATGTGTTTCGTATACCTCACTTTCTAGGAACTTGAAATATGTCTTGAGAATTCTTTATTCTTTTCTTGTGGGTTATCCATTGCTTTTGTGATAAACAAGTTTTTTTTATATATTCTAATCCTGTAAATATTAAGCTTTATATATATACATGTAGTGTGTTTGTATGTATGTAATATTAAGCTTTGGTGTTGATCATGGAAGCGACCATGAAGATCATATAGAAGATAACACTGACATTTGACCTTGCTACACCTAAATTTCTATTGACTCTGCTGCACCTGCTGTTTCTACTTCTTCGTTGAACAACTAAGTTTTGTTAATTGCTTCAGGTATAAATTGTTTTAGTTGTAAATGAATATTCTAACCATAATACATCTTCTTTATTTGGATATATGGTTTCATAAGGCAGCTTTATGCTCTAATTTCATTTGTTTCATATTATGGTTTAAATGTCTCAAATTTACAGGCTAGTCAGTAAATTGCTTTATTTGTTTCATATTTTTACTAATTGGTCAATTAAAAATGTATTTAAAGATTTTTAAGTTTGAATAGGTTCACTTTCGTCAAATAATATAATATTATCCCATTTCCTTGGGAGCTTCTTACTTCATCTAGTCAATTGATTAATTTAGAAACATCCGATTCCCTTATTCTCTGACAAAACACTATGAGCAGGTCCAAAGCAACATATGGAACCATTGACATCACAGCAGGAAATGATATTATCATCTAATGACCAGAAAGATATGCCTGAACAAGTTGGTAGCGACAAGAATACCAGAAAGCTGGCTGAAGAGCGTCTACAGAATGATCCTAGAAATGTGACAAGTATAAACAAGGATTCTTCTTCATCTCTAGATATTTCTGAAGTTAGTTTTGAAAGCAGACTCAGTGATAGGATCAATGAACATTTCCTAATGTTTCTGCTCCTTTATTTTTGTGCAAGTCTTGCAAGCATTGCCTTTCTTTGTCTTTTTTCATAATGTTTTTGAAATTTGAATGATTAGTTGAAATGGCTTTTCTTGTAAGATTATGTGATAGTGACATCTTTATTTTCAATGCCATTATGGGCTAACGTTTAATGAAGATGACTGAAATGGAATTAGGTGGCTCTAGAGAAATATAATGTGCACATGAAGGTTTCTTCAATGGTTAGTGTCTCAATGCTCAAAAACACTTTCAGAAAACCCCTCTTGGTGCCTCTGATAAAGATGTTCTCTAGTTTATTAGATTTAATTGGTCATTGAACAGGTTCATGATTCTGTAGGAGGTTTGGCTGGAGATCGATAGTACAATGGCGACGTCATTGTTGCCGTTACACTAGTTTCAAGGACTAATGTTGCTTATATAGAGAAAGAGAATCCAAAAACCATCTACAGGATGCCTCCTCCACCTCATGGGTTAAGAATAAAAGACTTCATAGATGAACATTAGAGGTGAGCGCTTTTGCAGGGCAACTTCTTTCAAGTTTGTTATAGATAAAAATGCACTTCATGTATGCCAGAAAGAGAGGAGTATAGCTCTAATGAGGTTTGATGTTCATTTATAGATAAAAATGCACTTCATGTATGCCAGAAAACAATAAGTCATACTTCTAAGAGAAGTAAGCATTGTCGGAGACTAATCTTGGATAACTCCAACTTCCTTGTTAAATTGAGCGTGGCTCCAAGCTGTTGCAGAATTGGGTATTGGAATTCTGGACAAAATTATGGAAGGAAATGAGGAACTTGTCATGCAACAACTAAAAGACTCTACTAGAGAGAAAGAACGAAAAACTGTATTCATTATCGGTGGGTTAGTGGAGGCTTCCTTGAAGTTTGCAAATGACATTCTTAGAGCAAAATCTGAATGCCAATCAGGCATAATTGTTATTACTGGCTCATTGCATATTGTTTCATTAGCGTTGAATTCTCTCATGTCAGAGATTTTATGAATATGTTGTACCAATTTCTATTTTGTTCCTTTAAAAAAACAAGTTTTTTGTGTAAATTTGAAACTTATGTGTATTATTATTATTATCAACTATTGCTATAGCTTATCTTTTTGTTGTTAAAGCAATTAAATAGCAACAAATTAAATCACCACTAACATCAAATATTTTTGCTAATATAATACCTTGAAAAAAAATTTGTATGAAATGAAATGAAATAAATAAATAAATAAATTTCCTATATATATTGAAAATTGAGGTACAAATTTATTGAATAAATGATGTATGAAATCAATTAATTAGAAGTTCATTTATTTAGTTAATTAGCAAGCCTCATTTGCTCAAAAATGTCACACATGAAATGAGAAATAAGAGGGAAATTGTCACACCCCGACCCCCAGACCGGACGTCATGTCTGTCAATCTGAGGCCCTATCGTCGGGCGTCGCGCGGCTCCAAGCTCGGCGTGTGGTCCGCCGAGGCACCGGGCTTGCGACAATCATCGTCATCTTTCCACAACCTCTATACACGAGGTTTAAATCATTTCTTAATTTCAAATAATTATTTTAGACATGCTTCACTAAGCAATAAATTTCAAATCAAATTCACCGGATGTTCAAAATCATAGTTATACTGAAAATCAAGATAATAGTTGCGGAAGCATTTTTCGAATCAAGTCTTTCTAAACCATTAAACACTGTTTAGTAATACCACAACTAAAATCATCAGTTTATCAAACAAGATGAAAACAGTGTCTAGGATGGTAAAACAGTCTTGTATATACATGTACAAAATATGATACATGACCCACCAGTCCAAATTTCAAAATATACATCGTAAAAACTATACAAAAATAGAGAGATAGTTTAACAAAAATATCACTCTCTCTCTCTATACATCCTCCAGTCTCCGATCTGCATCCTCACTGAGCGCTGGGCTCATGAGTACCTATAAAATAAAAATAGGATGAGCTCGAAAGCCTAGTGGATCTCCCCTACACATCAATAACATTATACAAATGAGCATATGAAACATGCAAACAGTTTCAAATCATTAGGGGCATTTCAAACGTTTAGTCAGTTTATCCGTTGTGCTCTAATATCAGGAATTTACCATATGATATTAGGAATTAACCGTAAGAGTGAACCACCCTCAATATCCCAATTGTGGTCCTGAACACAATCAGGCACGACATCTTTATAAAATAGAAGTCTACCTCTGAGACCACAACCCAAGAAGATACTGAAACCAAGGAAAAAATCCTCATGACTTTCCAAATTCGAGGGTCTCATAGGACCGCTCGCAGTTTGGCCTAGTTGGGGATACCCACGATGATATCCTAGGACATCCAGAGAGCCTCAACGCGATGTGCCACCAGTGCCCGTCCATCGCCCCCGTACGTGGAGTTCTTAATAAATTTTTTAATGTTCTTTAGTTTCACAATCATAGTTTTCATTCCGTACAACATACAAACATACTTATTCAAATGCTGACCTAAGTAAAGAAAACACATAAACACCAAGCCGATCATAATATCCTAGTACTAGAAAACGAGTAACCAGACATTTGGATATCATGTTAATCAATCCACCCAAGGCATACATTCCTAGCATGATACTAAGTACAAGAATTTAAACATGAATCATATTCCGTATCCTACATCTGCATAATACTAAAGAGTGAGGAAGAGATAGTAAACCCCACCTGTACACGCTGAAACGCTTCTGGATCATTGTAACACCCCACCTCCCAGGTCTTATCTTCCATGTCATCTGACGGTTCAACTTTCTTTGATCAAAATTCTTGGGATGCCTGGGAGACAAGCCCGTGCTACATTTTCTTCTTCTTAGACCCCAAATGCAATAGGGTTCCTGTGTACATTAGTCTATATACAAAATGACATCATGGTAAATAAAATTCTTCATTTATTCATTCAAAAAATTTCGAGTACAACAAACCATTACAGCGAAATATAAATTTAAAACTGGAAATACATGATTTCACTTGGGCCGATGTGCCCTACATTAAAATAAACAACAACTTTCTATGGAAATATCTCCTCGCAGGCCGATTAATTTCTTGTTGTGAAAAATAAGGGGGTGAGCTACACAGCCCAGTGAATCATTCCATCTATTTAATTCATTATTCCAACTAGACAATGCAAGCAGATCAAACACTTCCATATATTAATTCAATTCACCCAACATATTAATCCAGTGGTAATTTAGACCGAACGGGAATACCCTCTGTGCTCCAGATCTAGGGAGAGAGATCAATTCTGAAACTCAAACCCATTTCTAGTGGGATCATTTTTGAAACCCGTTCCATGCTGGTGTCAGTATTGACAGCCTGTTCCAATTCTACATGGAACACAGAAAGTCTTTCATACTGGTACGTGATTGAAATCTCATTTTATCTAACTTTTGTGTCCAAGAGCATAGTAGTAAATATTTCAACAGAAATTGAAGATACCACAGTATAACATGATAAATCAACAAAAACACAGATGTTCAATTTCTGATGTAGAAGATCGTACAAGACGCAACTACAGAGCATACTCTCTCAAACAGGAAAATGACTTTCGATTTTTGATATAGAAGATCGTACAAGACGCAACTACAGAGCATACTCTCTTGGTCATGCAACATGATGATTGTAAGAAATAAATGCAAAGAACAAAAATAAAACATAAAAGAATCAAACTAACCAAACAAGCAAACATCATCTAAATCAAAATAATAAATTAAAAGAAAGGAAAAGAAACTCACCTTGAGATCGCTTCCTAAATTATTTGTAGCACTTCGTGGCTACTACTTCGCGAACTATTTAAAATAGCTCAAGCAAAGAAAAACTTAGAACTAAGGTTGCCAAGAAGGAGGCAAAGAGAGAAAGCAAGAGGAATTTTCAAACTTTGTCTTTGGGATGAATGAAATGGGTGGAGTAGGGGGGTTTATATAGGGCCCTCCTCCAAATAGTGTCTCTATCTTTTCAATGTGGGATTATTCCTTCCCACACATGCCCACTTTAACATCTCAACATATGGGATGTTTCATGAATGCTTTTCCTTTACACATTACTTCTCTATGTATATTACCATCATACTAAATGAAATATTATTTTCATGAATGCATCTAATTAATACTTTGTACATATACATTTTTATATTAATGTCATACTAAAATACTATTTTCTTGTTCAAATAGAGAAACTTATATTTACCCAACAATTCTATATGTCTAATATTAATCAACGTATGTTCCTTTATACTTCCATAGTAACTAATTAATTGCATACCAATGACAAATATATATATATATATATATATATGTGTTTATATTTAAATATATACATATATGTGTTTTAAACTCAAATTTTGATTATTATGTCACTGAAATTTTCGGTATTACAATTATTACGTCACTAAAATTTCAGGTATTACAACCTACCCTCCTTATAAGAAATTTCATCCTCGAAATTTGTACCTATCCACGTCATTGCTGCTTGGTTAAGTATTTTGGGTGAAGAGACTTGGATATTTGTTCTACATCTCGCTTTCCAGCTCCCAGGTTGCTTTTTCCAGATCATGATGTTTCCACAGAACTTTAACAAGTGGAATTTCCTTGGTTCTAAGACGTTGTACCTTACGGTCTAATATACTAATTGTTGGTTCCTCGTAAGTTGCATTGTCTCGTAGTGCAACTTCCTCCCAGTGTATG
>JAJIYU010005718.1:0-21989 GCA_030144865.1 Tinospora cordifolia
TGGCAACCTTAGTTCTAGTTCTTCTTTTCTTGAGCTATTCTAAATAGTTCGCGAAGTAGTAGCCACGAAGTGCTACAAATAATTTAGGAAGCGATCTCGAGGTGAGTTTCTTTCCTTTATTTTAATTTATTTTTTTGACTTAGATAATGCTTGCTTGTTTGGTTAGCTTGATTTTTTTTTGCTTTTATTCTAGTTCTTTGCATTTATGTTATTCAATTATCATGTTGCATGACCAAGAGAGTATGCTCTGTAGTTGTGTCTTGTACGATCTTCTACATCAGAAATCGAAAGTCGTTTTCCCTGTTTGACAGAGTATTCTCTGTAGTTGCGTCTTGTACGATCTTCGACATCAGAAATCGAAAATCTGTGCTTCTGTTGGTTTATCATGTTATACTATTGGAATGTTTAATTACTGTTTAAATATTTATTTACTATGTTCTTGCACACAAAAATCAGATTAAATAAGATTTTAACCACGTACCGATATGGGGGACTTTCTGTGTTCCATGTAGAATTGGAACTGGCTGTCAATACTGCCACCAGCATGGAACGGGTTTCAATAATGATCCCACTGGAAATGGGTTTGAGTTTTAGAATTGATCTCTCTCCCTAGATCTGGAGCACAGAGGATATTCCCGTTCGGTCTAAATTACGACTGAATTAATATATTGGTTGAATCGAATTAATCTCTGAAAGTGTTTGATCTGCTTGCATTTTCTGGTTGGAATAATGGATTAAATAGATGGAATGATTCACTGGGCTTTTTAGCTCACCCCCCTATTTTTGACAATAGGAAATTAATTAGCTTTCTAGGAAATTTACCCATTGAAAGTTTTTATTTATTTCAATGTAGGGCACATCGGCCCAAGTGAAATCATGTATTTTCAGCTTTGAATTTATATTTCGCTGTAATGGGTTATTGTACTCCGAATTGTCGAATAAATAAATGAAGAATTTTATTTACCATGATGTCATTTTGTACATAGACTAATGTACACAGGAACCCTATTGCATTTGGGGTCGAAGAAGAAGAAAATGTAGCATGGGCCCGTCTCCTGGGCATCCCAAGATTTTTGATCAAAGAGAATTGAATTGTCAGATGATGTGGAAGATGGGACTTGGGAGGTGGGGTGTTACATGACCTTAGATCGGTTCTTAAGTAATGATGGCTTCTCCAAACGATCGAATGGGTCACTTTAGTAGGGAATACTTATCCTTCACTATTGGGTGATCTGCTTACTCTATCCATTCTAAGGTATACAGATCCTTTCGAATCTTAGGGTATTCTTAACATCTAACTTGAAGTCAGTATGTCTGTCCTATTTAATTTCCTCTATTAAGCTTGTGAGTCATTTGTCTTGCCTTTTGTTCATCCCTGATTCGATGCAACAAGTCCGATGGCAGGACTTGCTATAGAGATAGGCTTGTCTTTCATTTAGGGTCATACCTAGCCCTAAGTTCTCAATCTATCTGAGGGTAAAAGTTTCTTTGTCACTTCCTACCATACGACAGGTTCTAGGGTTACTACTTATACTTTTTATTCCCATACTTTCCATTTTTGGATATTCAAAATGTAACGACAAGAGTTTTTAAAGGAAAAATTTTATTAATAGAGATAATTGGTACAAACCTTCGTTCAACTCGAAATTCATAAATGCCAACATCTAGCAATCTAAAGGTCTCCCTACTACTACTCATATTCAAAATTAGTTCATTTGTCCTAACATTGGACTATGAGGGTTTCTACTGGGGTTTTGATTTTCCTGAGCTTCAACAACCAACATTATAGCTTGGTTATAGAAGCTTCATAGTCTCATGTCCTAATCAAACAATTTTTTTTTTCACACAAGTTTCAGTCTCTAGCCTATGCCCTAGAAATTTATGCATTTGATCCACTGTGCCACCTATGACTACACCACGTTTCTACCTAGGGTCTTCCTTCTAGACCTAAGGTACAATCCAGTTAACTCACAACTTTTGTCTAGTCCAGATACCACATTTGACATCTTTTTCGACTTCTCTTCACTCTCTTGTCCTAATTTTTTACATTCTAATTTTCTTTTATAGAAAGTAAGGGTATTCATCAACTATGACTACTCGTATAAGCTGGTGGGACGACCTCTAAATCAGGCAGCAAGACCAAAGTCTGCTTACCAACTGCGCTTCTGGGGTAGGATAACCCACTTCCCTTTTAATGTTTAGCTTTACTCGAGACAAGGCTTATCTACTATCAGCTCAACTTATAGTCTTTGTATCCAAGCAAAATGTTTTGAAAACATATATTTCATTTTTGAAAACAAGTTCTAAAACATTTTTCAATTTCAAAATAGAAGGTAGGGCATTCAAGATTCAATTCAATTCTAAGTGAACACCGATTTGAGTTTCGAATTCTTAGTTAAAGAGCCACTAATTAACTTTCTAATTCTAGCCCAAGGCACCTAAAGCCGAGGCTCTGACACCACCTTTGGTATTAGAGGAAACTTTCTAATCTTTGGCCTAGAAATTAATGCCTACATGATAGCACACTTGTAACACCCCAACCCTGAAGAGACAGGTTTAAGCTCAACCACAGGGTGAGTTGGGTCCTATGTTACATTTACATGTATACAACTTGCATCTCGATTCCTTTATTCTAACACTTATTGAAATACTCATAAGTGTACTTCCATTGAGTTTAATATTTAGCAAGATAATACAAGTGAATAAAGGAAAACTTCAAACTCTTTATTTATTCAAAATAAATAAATACATTATTGAATTCATATAATCAAAAGAAAGAGTATATAACTCTAAAATTTACAAGTAAATTCAGTGAAACCCTTTTTTTAAAATTTGGGACATATGCCCTTATAATATGAACTTTTTAAAAGTAGACTTTCAAAAATTCATAGTTTTCATGTAATTCAATTTCCTAAAAAATAGAAGGAATGGGGGACCACATAGCCCAGTGGATCATTCATTAAAAAATTAAGTGACTAATTTAAATCAAAAATACATCTAATGTCAATTACTTACAAGCTTTAAGTGTTTCAAATAATATCTTGTTAGTGTTGTAAATTTGACCAAAAAGGGGTTTTTAATCCCTTGATGTTCTTCATTGAAATACTGTTATTATGGGATGAAATGGCAATTCATCTTGTCACATTCCATTGAAAATAAGGATCACATGTCCTCATTCCAAGTATTTTAAAACACATCCACACTTAGTGATGTTACTCATATACACTAAGTATATGTAAAGAACACTCATAGCATCACTTAGACTATTATGATGGTATATGGTTCTGATCTTCACTTTCTCATATTTAAATTCAAATAAATATGAAACAAGATCATAGTAATTAACATAAGAATTTAAATAATCAAAAGAACATGGGAAACACAGATAACATGCTAGAAAACTCAAAAATAAGCCTAAGCATAGTTTCTAAGCAAGTTATGCTATCATGCATAAATTAAAAATATAAAAACATGCTAGCTGAAATTAAACCATGATCAAACATGCTTCAAACTGAAATTTAGACATGCTGAAATTTATAAAATAAATAAACAAAAACTGAAAACATGAATGCACTAAAGGCTTGAAGTAGTAAAATAGGAGTTCTAGAAATCCCCTTCACCTTATGATGTTTTCTCCTCAAAATTTTAGCAAGGGTTCCCAATGTTCAAGCACTTCCAAACGCTGACAAAATCACTCAAAATAACTCACTATGAGATTGAAATCAAAAGTTCTCACACAAGAGAGAAAAGAGAATGAGAAGAGGTGCCATGAAGAGGGCAAGAACAAATAAAGACAGAAGTGTCAACTCTTTGCTTTGGATGAGATGAAAATGAGCAAGAAGGGGTTTATATAGATGTTCATGAGCACAATGGGGGCATCTAGGGCAGCTAGGGCAGCTCACAAAGTTGGGCAAGTTTCCAAACAAGAGGGGATGGTTTGCTTTGGAATAGGCAAGTGTGCTTATGGGACCACTTAGACTTGCTAATTTCATATGAGCTAATATTTGATTCTCTTTTTAATTTCATATTTACTTAAGAGAAAAATTTTAGACATAGAAATCATATAATACCAATTTGGACGTCCTATTAGATGAAATTATGCTCATAGAATCTTCCCTTTTTGGTTTCCTTGCTTGCTCATCACACAAACATGCATAGAAACATTTCTAATTTTGGCGTTTTTTATTAAGAAATGGTTTCCTTGAGCAAAGGGGCTAGTGAGTACAATCAGACTTAAGGGACATAAGATCAAGGTCTTAGGAATCCTAGGAAACTATCTTAATTTGGAATTTGGCAAATGTGGAGCACACACACATGGTGTAGAGGTTTTTAAGGTGCGTGGGTACACTTGATCATTTATCTTGGTACATGGGATCACTTGTCTTGGTTTCTTACCATGGGGAAACTTCTCATAGATATGGTGTATTGAATCATTTGTATGGTACATAGGATTATTTTGTATTGATTCAAATAATGGAAACATCCCATAGAGCTTCAGGTAGGGTAGGGTGCGCATGATCATGGTGTTCCACCCATGTAACTTGCACATGTTAGGGGTGGCCATGATTTTATGGGTTTACAAAAATTAAATAAAAATTTTTATCTCCTTATTTACATGGAATTATGATTTATATCCTATATTTTTGGAATCACCTGAACCTAATGCACATTTTAAGGTATAGTTTGGCCCTAGGTAATTTTCTTTCAAAAACTTTTCTTATTTAAGACCTGTTGAGGTCACTAGGCAAATGAAAATCCAAACCTTGGCCAATTGTCCTAATTTTTGGATATGTCATTCATTTTGTTAGTTCATGTCATTTCATTTCGTTTTGGGTCATTTCAATCTCCCAAAGTATCCTAAATGCCAATTCTTTCCTAATTTGGATCCCTTGAAGGGTGTTTGGCAAATGAAAACCCTAACATCGACCAATGGTTCTAATTTTTGGATATGCTTTCCCATTAGTTGGTTCATGCCACCTTACTTCGTTTTAAGTTGTTTTGGGTCCCTAAGGGGCACTAAATGAGAGTTTTGGAACCTGCAAAATTTAGCTCTAAAATGAGCTCAGGTTCATTTTGTACCCAAATTTCACTGAATAAATGATAAAGTTTATTTAATTGAGTAGAGAGAATTTAGGGTATTACAGTCTCACAACTTTTAGCTGTTACATTGACATTTTCCATTTTTATTTCTAATCCTAAGACTCTGTTATCATTATGATCTATCCTCCCAGTCAATTCTTTGAAAAATCAGGCGCGCATATTCATTATCTCGTCCAGTTCATCTTGTAATGACGGTTTCTTTTCATGTAGGCTTTGTTGAGAAACATAACTTTGTGGAGCTTGTTGGACGTTTCTATTATTGGTATATGAGAAGTTTTCATGTCGACGGATCCCCGGATGATAATATTGAGGAACATTATACCCTTATTGCTAACCTTGATAAGTATTGAACTAGTTCATTGCATTCAGCTGCTCTATAGATGCTTCTACACTAGAAGAGGCCTTATGTGCTTCTGCTATATCCAAAATAGATTGGTTCTAAGGTGCTTGAAATTGTCCATTACCTACTTTCTCATCCCTTGAATTCATTAGGTGAGTCATATAAGATATTTGTGCTCTAGAGTTGTAACCTCATCAACTTCATGTAGTCTAACCCTTTTCCATGAGCCTCTGTCTGTTCCATGACCATAAGCCTTAGCTACCATATCTTCTATGAATTGAGTGGCCTTTATAGTAGACTTTCCATCAAAGAACCTCTCGCTGCTGAATCAACGAAGGCTCTAGTAGGTGGTGTTAAACCATTGTAAAACATCTGAATTTGGAGCCACAAAAGATTGTCATGATGAGGGCATCTTCTCAATAAGTCTTTGAACTACTCCCAATCTTCATAGAGAGATTCAAAGTCTGACTGCCTGAATGAATTGATTTCACCCCTTACTTGATGAACCTTTGTTGGTGTAAAATACTTCTATAAAAACTTATGAGCCCTCTCCTCCCAGGTGGTGATGCTACTTGGTAGGAGAATTTGCATCCATATTCTCACTTTGCTCCTCAAAGAGAAAGGGAAAAACCTTAGTCTCAGTTCATCTTCACTTACCCCATTCATCTTAACAGTATCACAAATTTCCATGAATGAGTTCAACTGTTCCATCAAATCTTTAGTAGTCAAACCCCCAAACTATTGTTGCACTCCATAGTAATGAGGGAAGGCTTCAACTCAAAATTGTTGGTGTTGATTGGCGTTCTAGCAATCCCGGAGTAATTATTATTCAGCACAAGTTTAAAGAAATCTCGGAGCGGTGCTTCACCATCAGTGCTAACTGTAGATCTACTACTCTTAGCCATATCAATTCTATGGTTTCTAGCCTTGAGTTGAAATTGTTGTAGTATTTTAGATAGGTTCAGATTGTTCAACCCAAGTGAATTTCTACTCATCTGCAAACCTAAAACACTACAAGCAAAGAAAACAAATCAAGGGTAGCTAGCCAATGGATTAAATAGTAAAAAGGATAAAATAAACTAAAATAAAGTAAAATAAAAAAATGCCTCAATTAAAATTCAACCAATTTAAATTGACTTTAAGATTATTAACATTGTTCCCCAACAATGGTGCCAAAAAACTTGTTGAGATCACTTCAAGTGTACAAAATCACAATAGTAATACATGGCAAATAATAGATATTGTCCAATCTATTTTCAGTGTTAATTTTATTAAGGCTTCAAATCAAAGTTTGAATGTTTTAAACAAAAATCAAACTAACAACAAACGATTGTTGGTTTTAAAACCATATAAATTAGGATTTTAAGATAGTAAAATATATCATGTTTTTCCCTTTAATCCGTATTTCAATTAATCTAATTCTTGTTTCTGTAAGCTATGGCAGTCATTACTAAAACCCTCTCTCGAGATGCCTTAATACCTATTAGTCTCTTCCCCAATACCCCCTGTAAACGTGTATGGTTAACAAACTAGTCCAACAAACATAGTAATCACGTGTAACCTTCTATAGAATCAACAATCTCTCAGTCAATTGATCTTTTAGGTCTATACTTTGATTATCCAATTGTTAAACCTCTCTCTCAAGTTAATTTAACAATCTTAAATCAACTTATTTAAGGCCAATAAATAAAAGCATTAATCACACAAAGTATAAAACAAAACCTCACAATAGACAAATCAAAATCAAAATCATAGGTTCCTACAATCAAACTTACATGCCAAAAATAAAAATACTTAGTCAGACATCATGTAGAGATCGCCAAACAAAGATTTCAATGAATAGAAGATCATACTCTTGCTGTAATCTCGTTCTTCGTCCTCATCTCTGCTTTTCTTCTCTATTTCTGCTTTGGTTGCTAATAGCAACAGAAACCAAGAATAGAATAGTTAAAAACCTGATTCATTTTCCATTTATAGTTGTTCTCTTAAAATACCAACGTCATGACTCAAAATAAACCTAATTCATGTTCCATTATCGCAATATTCATCACTTTGCTTTTTTTCCTTGCAAAAATCATGAATATTATTGATTCCTGTTGCAGTACTGTAGTAATGCATCTATTAACTACCCAATTTCGTTCTTCCTTCACATTTTGCAAAATTTCTACAATTTTGAAGCCATTTTTTTCATTTCCTCCTTGTGTATACATCTTCCCAATTATTCTAGACCTGCAAAAACAATAGAGGACCTTCCCTAGGCATTATAAATACATGAAAACCATGTTAACACTCTCTAAATGTAATAATAAACATGCAATACTAATATAAATGATGATGGACCTAACTATCAGTACTTACGTCTTATTTTCTACCGAACTAATGCAAAACATATGCAAAATGCATTGAATATAGTTAGTATGTAATGCAACTAACAACAATTGATTCTGTGAGCTACAAAACATAGTATGGAGCTTGTATGATCATTCGTGAATTGGTGCTTACCTTGCAATGCATTTTGGCACAGAGTGGGGATCGCAAAACTTGACTGTAGTGTTCTTCCTACGTAATTCTTCTTGCCTTGGCTTGTGTGATAGTCAGGGAGGGTTAGATGGATCAAACTCGACCTAGGACTCATATGGGTGGAGGAGAGATCTCACGGGAGACTGCTAGGGTTGCTTCGCGAGCAGAGATGAGCGGCTGTGGAACTGAATAGTGAGATCAAGGTTTTCTGTGCGCTGCCTTACATATATATTAACGCATTACCATGGTAGTGCGATAACATTATCGCCATAATCCAACCCTTTCCTTTTTTTTTCTAGGCTTCTAATTGCAATATTGTGGTAGTCTCAAACACTACTGTGGTAACCAAGGAAAACCCCATCATCTGCATTTTGTACGCCATTACTGCGTAAAGCCCTGATTTTTGCTTTGATTTTGCTCATTCTCGTGCACATTGACTTTTACGTCATATGAATCATAATTCTTTGGGTTTTTCCCAAAATTTATTGCACTTGAAATATTTTTTAATTTAAATTTTATTTATCAAATTTGTATGAATTTCGAGATATTACAGCCGAACCCCCTTAAAAGAATTTTGTCTTTGAAATTTAAAGGAATCTCATACCTATACGATGCTATCTAGTCAAATTTTCTATAACACCAACAAATTTTGTACGAATTTCAACTAAAATATTTTGTTTGAGAAATTTATAACATTTTTAGACATAAACTTTGTACACTACAAGTTTGATATAAATTAAATTAACTGAAATAAATTAACTTAATTGTACGAATTTATAACATTTTTATATTTATAACATATATATATAAATGGGTATGTATAAATATGAGATGCGAATATTAGATAAATATAAGTACATAAAAGTATTCATTATGGTTGTAAAACTAATATTATATAATATGTGTGTTAGTATAATGGGTGTTAATGTAATATCATATAATGTATAGTTATATAGAATAGAATGTATGAGGATTTATATATAAGTAGGTGTAAATTTGTAACATTTTTATTTTGATATGTATAATATAAATATATATACATATATGTATATATATTTATTTGAAATATAAATATATATATATATATATATAATCCTTGCACACGAATTCAACGAATTCGCCGAAATCGTGCGGGCCAAGTCACCGGATAAAAAAAAAATCGAAAAAAACGAAAGAAATCCAAAAAAACGAAAATAGAAGGAAAAAATGCGAAAAATACACCAAAAGCATTGTAAAAAAAATCCTAAAACCCAATGTTTGATTTGGAGCTGCCAAGACCCAATAAAAATAGAAAAATTTTATATGAAAAATGCCCAAGAATTACAAGCCTTGCCCCCGAAAAAGTCTATATAAACTCCCCAATGCTTTTATTTTTTCGTGTCTAAAAAATAAGAGTGTACTAATCCCTCTTGATTTTCTTTAGCTCTCTTCTTGGCAATCCCCTCAGTTCTTGAGTAATCTTCAATTGTTCTTCAATGTTCTTGAGTATTTAAAAGTATTGAATAATGGAGACGCGCTGGATTTCACATGACTACATTTGGTTTGCAAACTAAGGTGGAAGTGACTTCTCAAACCCCTATTCTACTTATTTAGTTTAATACCATGTTCATGCATGTTTAATTTCAGTTTAGTATGCATATTATGTTTGAATAACATGGTTTAAAAATTCAAATTTGCATGTATGTCATGAAACTATGTCATACTTAGGTTATGCTTGTTTAGGTTTGTTTTAAACAATGATGCATACTAAGTATTTGCTTTCATGTTTTGAATGTTTATATGTTAAACATGTTGAAATTATTTTTATTTATCTTTCATTAGTATAATTTATTTATGATTCATGATTAGAAGATTTTAATAAAAGATGTTGAGATTAAGAACCACATACTCTCACAGTGAACATGAAGGTCACTGTGGACATTTTTTTGCATGTGATAAGTTCACAGGGGTGATATCCCAAAATACTTGGAAATGGGTTAGGCCCAAAGTCCAATGAAACTTGGAATAAAAAGGTCTTTTCACTCAAGGAAGGTATTTTGATAAAGAATATCAAGGGCTTTGAAAGCCTTTCAGTCAAACTTACAACTATAAATAAAATATTTGAAACGCCTAATGATTTATGAGCGTTTGAATTTGAATGTGTTATTAATTCAAAATTATAATTTAGTGGTTTGAAAAAGATCCACTGGCTATGTGTTCACCCTTTCCCTAATATTTTTCAAGAAATTGACTTATATGAAGACCATGAATATTAGTTAAGTTTTTTTTTTTTTTTAATTTAGAAAGTTTCTAATATCTATGTAAGGGCATGTTGCCCAAGTTTTAAATTTCCACTGTAAAAGCTTTTCTTCAAGATTAAGTTACGTACTCAACTTTATTCAATTAATAAAGTTTATGAATTTATTTTATCTCTTGTATTATAGCCTTATCAAATTCCTAAATTTGAATTATATACTCTTAAATACTATTAAGGCATGAAAAAATTAAAATATATAGTCAAGTTGTGTACTTGTAAAGTAGCATTGGCCTGGCACGCGTTGTGGTAAAGTCCAAATTGAAAGTCTCGGGGTTGGGATGTTACAAGTGTGGTATCAGAGCCTAGGCTTTAGGTGCCTTGGGCTAAAAATAAAAAGTAAAGGCTAAACATGTATTAATTAGGCTAGAAATAGAAAGTCAAACATTAGTTGCTTGACAAGAATTAAAAACTCAAATTAGGGTTTCACTTTAAATTGAATTAAAATTTTAATGCCCTACCTTCTATTTTTGAAAATTTAAAAATATTTTAGAAAGTGTTTTCAAAAAGGAAAGATATGTTTTAAATGTTTTGTTTGGATACAAAGACTACAAGTTGAGTTGATAGTAGGTGAGCCTTGTCCTAAGTACAGTTAAACATTGAAAGGAATGTGGGCTATCTTGCCCTAGAAAGCACGGTCGCTAAGAAAACTTCAATCTTGTCGCCCTGATCTGGAGGTTGTCCCACTAGCTTGTACGAATAGTCTAAGTTGAAAAACACTTGTACTGTCTATAAAAGAAAATTAGAAGGTAAAAAATTAGGGTAGGAAACTCATTAGAAGTCGAAAAAGATGCCAAAGGTGGTATCTAGATTAGACAGAGGTTGTGAGTCAACCAGATTAAACCCTAGGTCCAGAGGAAAGACCCTAGGTAGACACGTGGTGTACCCATGGGTGACACAATGGATCAAAAGCATAAAACTTTAGGACATAGGTTAGAAGTTGAAACTTGTGTGAAAACAGAAAGTTATTTGATCAGGATACGGGATCAGGAAGCTTCTATATCTTTCAGTTTATATGTAGTATGGGATACATAGGAATTCGGGGTTATGAAGGAAGCCTGGATTCGGAGAATGATGGACCATGTGTGGTGAATGATCAGCAACTCTAGTAGAACGGGTTTTTCTATGCTTGTTGGTATGGGATGGTGGAGTATGGTAGGCCTAGGAACCTTAGTTATCAAGCAATTTGCGAAATTGTTTGGGTACGACTCTGTTCTAGGTGAAACCCTAAGTGGAGAGGGTAGAGTGGTTTGAGATACTTGAACCTGAAAGCTTAGGTGAAAATTTGGAACCTTGTTGTGCTAGCTTAGGTGCGATATACATGCTTTACTATTTTTTTTTATTTTGAGACCAAATCCTGTACCCATGCATGAAAAGAACCTGGAAGAAAAACCTTTAGGCCATTGAACAAATTGAGGACCTAGAAACATGAATCTAAATTCACGATAGTACGAACATTTGACGAGGCAAATATTGACAAGGTGTTAAGTTTATAGACGATAGTTGGAACAAGAAGGTAAGCTACTCAATCCACCACTTCTGATGAGACCAAGCAACAAGAACATGAACTACCTGCTGGAATGGAGGCACGGATGGAGGCCATGATGAATGAGATGTCGAAGAGGGTATTGGATCAACTATTGAGGGCAGCCCCATGTACCTGAACCCTTCCAGGTTCAACAACCAGCACTAGTTGCCCGAGATCCCAAACGTCAGAGGGCTTAGGATGGTTTAGATGATGAGAAACAATGGAAGATGCTGATAGAGCTACAAAAGCTTTGCCCTATTTCATTTGATGGTATTATAGATTGCATCTCAATGGATCACTGGTACCAAGAGATGGAAGAAATTCTCAATGTACTGAAGGTAACTAGGTCAAGACGGGTAGCACAGGGTCTCAAGATGGAGATCAGAAAGATAGTGAAGACTCTAGGCCTAAAGACTTACAAAGACAACGTAGGAAAGGCCCTAACTCAGGAACAAAAACTCAACTTGGAACAAAGGTTGAAGGCGAAGAATAAGAGGCTCGAGAATGAAAATAATCAAGGAGCTCAAAAAAAGTAAGAATGGTGGGAATGCACCACAGAAACAAGGGTAGAATAATGACAAGTCAAGGGAGCAAGCAAAGAGACAAGGGTTGTGCTACGTGTGCAGGCAGAGAAGCCATATAGCAAGAAATTACCCAACTGCACCAGCTCAGGCTCCCCAGCAGCATCAGAACACTCAAGGAGGAGGTCAGAACGGTCATCTTCAAGTCAAGCAATAGCAAAAGAATGTCAATCATGGGCAGAACTAGGGTCGTGGTCATAACCAGGCCAGAATGTTTGCTATTGATAGTCAAGAAGACCCAGCCCTTGCAATGGAAGGTACGTTCCTATTATTCAATGTTTCTATGAAACTATTGTTTGACTCGGGTGCCTCAAAATCGTTTATTTCTAAGAAATTAGCTGATAAGTTACAACTTGTGACAAAAACACTACCCATGACTTTGAATGTGTCCACACCAATAGGGACCACTGCGACTTCAAAAAGAATGTGTAGTTGTGACCTAAGGTTTGGGGATAAACTCTTAACGGTTGATCTATGTACTTTACCTTTCTATGGCTATGATGTAATCTTGGGGATGGATTGGTTAAACCAATACCAAGCCCAAATAGATTGTCCTAAGAAACGAGTGACCATAACCCTACTTTCTGGGTAAACCTATAGAATCAATGGGGATGTGCAACAACTATTGAGGAATCCAACCTTAGCCATGATGAACTGCTTAAGGTAGAAGAATGAGTTTGAGGAGCTCTCTGAAGAAGAACCTATTGAACTAAAGCAAATCCAAGACCTAGTAGTGGTTAGTGAGTACGAGGATGTGTTTCCAAATGACTTTCCCAAACTACCACCTGCTAGAAAATTAGAATTCAAGATTGAACTTCACCTTGGAACCAACCTCATAGCCATACCTCCTTACAGAAAGGCACGAGTAGAACTAATCGAGTTGAAGTTTCAAATCGATGAGCTCCACGAGAGATACTTTATCAGGCCAAGTGAGTCACCTTCGGAAGCTTCTGTACTATTTGTTAGAAGAAAGATGGTTCCATGAGACTATGTGTCGACTACCGAAAGCTAAACCAAGCTACAGTAAAAAAATGAGTACCCTCTATCAAAGATTAACGACCTATTCGATCAATTGAGAAGAGTTACTCATTTCTCAAAGATTGATCTTAGGTCGGATTATCATCAATTGAGAATTAGGGAGTCCGACATATACAAGACAACCTTCAGAATGAGATACAGACACTTTGAGTTCACCTGATGCCCTTTGGTTTGACCAATGCCCTAGTAGCATTCATGGATTTAATGAATTGAGTGTTTAGACAATATCTTGACCAGTTTGTGGTGGTATTCGTGGACGACATCCTAATTTAGTCAAAGGCAGAAGCTGAACACTTGGAACACTTGGAACACTTGCGAATAGTGTTGGAGACACTCAAAAGGCACCAATTATATGTCAAGTTCAGCAAGTGTGAATTTTGGATGCAGACAGTCAAGGTCCTTAGCCATGTAGTATCAGCGGAAAACATCTTTGTAGATCTGGAGAAGGCGGACGTTGTCATGAATTAGAAGCAACCAAAGATAGTTACAAAAACCAAGAGTTTCTTAGGCCTAGCTGGATACTACAGAAGGTTCATCCAAGATTTCTCTAAACTAGCAAAACCTATGACCAAGGTAACTAGGAAGGGAGTTAAGTTCAATTGGGATGAGAAGTGCGAACAATCATTCTAAGAACTGAAGAAGAGATTGAGTACGGTCCCTACCTTAGTCACTCCAACCCATGGTGTTGCCTTTACCCTTTATATTAATGCATCACTCAGTGGACTGGGAGCAGTAGTGATGCAAGGAATACAAGTAGTCGCTTTTGGCTCGCGACAACTGAAGGTCAATGAGAAGAATTACCCTACTTACGGCATAGAGTTAGTAGCTATTGTATTTGCCCTAAAGATTTGGAGACACTACCTATATGGTGAGAAGTTTGATCTGTTTTTAGATCACAAGAGCTTGAAGTACATCTATGCCCAGAAGGAGTTGAACCTCAAGCGACGGAGATGGATGGAGTTCTCGAAAGACTATGATTTCTAACTACACTACCATCTGGGGAAGGCCAATGTAGTGGCTGATGTGTTGAGTAGGAAGTTCAACAAATAGGAGAAAGAGAAAGGCTAGATGTACCAGTTGATTGATGACTTTCGGCTAGGTGTGACTCTAAATGAAAAATAAGCCTACCTGTACTCTATGTCTTGCCAACCAAATCTTCTGCACCAGGTCAGGAATGAACAAAGGCAAGACAAATGACTCGCTAGTCTGATCAAAGGAGTTACATAGGGTAAGCATGTTGACTTCAGGTTAGATGTTGAGAATGTCCTAAGGCTCGAGTAAAGGATCTGTGTACCTCAAAATGGACAGAGCAAGCTGACCATACTAGATGAGGCTCATCAAACCAAGTATACAATGCATCGAGGTGGAGATAAGATGTACTAGAATCTCATAAAGGCTTACTAGTGGAGAGGGATCAAAGGAGACATGGCTAAGCATGTTTCTAAATGCTTAACCTATCAACAAATAAAAGTAGAACACCGAAAACCCTCTAGAATATTACAACCACTCCCTATCCCTGAATGGAAGTGGGATAACATTTCCATAGATTTTGTCAATGGTTTGCCCACGAATTAGAAAGGAGAAAATACTATTTGTGTGATTGTTGATCGTCTCACCAAAGTGGTTCATTTCCTGCCAATCAGATCCACAGATTAAGTTAGTAAGATGGGAAAACTATACGTAAAAGAGATAGTAAGGCTATATGGTGTGCCCAAGACGATAGTATTTGACCAAGACTCTCACTTCACTTCTCAGTTTTGGTAGAACCTTCAGAAGGAGTTGGGCATTAAACTCACCATGAACACTGCTTTTCATCCTGAAACAGATGGGCAGTCTGAGAGAGTTATCCAAACCTTAGAAGATATGTTGAGATCTTATGCTCTGGACTTTAAAGGGAACTAGAACAAGTACCTGCACTTAGTAGAGTATGCCTATAATGATAGTTATTAGGGAAGTATCAAGATGGCTCCATATGAGGCTCTTTATGGAAGGCCCTACACATCACCAACTTGTTGGGTCAAACTTGAAGATCATGTTGTTACAGCACCAGACTTGGTGGAAGAAATGAATAACCAAGCGAAACTAATACGAAAGAGGTTGGGTACAACTCATAGTCGTCAGAAGAGCTATCGTGACAAGAGAAGGAGACCCTTAGAGTTTCAAGTAGGTGACAAAGTATTCCTAAGAATTAGTCCTCAGAAGGGTATTAAGAGGTTCGGATTCAAGGGAAAGTTATCACCGAGATTTGTTAGACCCTTTGAAATACTTAGGGGAATCGGAGAATGTGCTTATGAGTTGGAGCTACGAAACCGAATGACCTCAGCCCACAATGTATTCTATGTGTCGATGTTGAGAAAGTATGAACCAGACCCTTCTCACATCATCTACTAGGAAGAAGTGAATATTCATGGGGATGCCACTTTGAAGAAGCGACAATTAGAATCCTCGATCACAAGGTACAAAACCTAAGAACTAAGAATATTCCCTTAGTTAAGGTGTTATGAAAACATCAAGGAATAGAAGAAGCTACCTGGGAGCTAGAGAGAAAGATGAAGACCAAATACCCACATCTACTTACTAGGAACCCCTGAATAATTACAAATATCAAGGACGAAATTCTTGTTAAGAGGGATAGAAATGTAACACCCAAAAATTTTGTACGAATTTCAAATAAAATATTTCGTTTGAGAAATTTATAACATTTTTTGATATAACTGTGTACACTCCAAAGTATGAAATAAAATAAATTAATTGAAAAACCTTGGTATCCAAGAATAAATAATAGAAATATATATGTACACACACACACACACAGGTATGTGTAAATATGAGATGGGAATATTAGATAAAAATAAGTACATAAAAATATTTGTTATGGTTGTAAAAATAATATTATATAATGTGTGTGTTAGTATAACGGGCGTTAATGTAATGTCATATAATGTATAGTTATATATAATAGAATGTATGAGGATTTATATATAAGTAGGTGTAAATTTGTAACATTTTATTTTGATATGTATAAAGTAAATATATATACATATATGTACATATATTTATTTGAAATATTATATATATATATATATATATCCTCGCGCACGAATTCAACGAATTCATCGAATTTGCATGCGAACACACGCCGTAGGATTTCAGAAGGAAAAATTGTGAAAAATACACCAAAAATCTTGTAAAAAAAAAACCCTAAAACCCAATGTTTGATTTGGAGCCGCCAAGACCCAATAAAAAAAAAATTTCTACATGAAAAATGCCCATGAATTCGAAGCCTCTTTCCCTTAGAAGACTCTATATAAACCTCCAATACTCTCATTTTTTCTTGTGTCAAAAACAAGAGCACATTAGTCTGCATTGATTTTTTTAGCCCTCTTCTTGGTCAGTTCTTGAGTAATCTCGAACCGTTCTTAAGTATTTAAAAGTCTTGAGTAAAGGAGTTCCACAAGATTTCAAAGGATTACAACTGTTTGCAAACTAAGGTGGAATTGACTTCTCAAACCCCTATTCTACTTATTTAGTTTAATACCATGTTGCATGCTTAATTTCAGTTTAGTATGGATATTTATGTTTGAATAACATGGTTTAAAAATTCAAATTTGCATGTATGTCATGAAACCATGTCATGCTTAGGTTATGCATGTGTAGGTTTGTTTTAAACTATGATGCACACTAAGTATTTATTTTCATGTTTTGACTGTTGATATGTTAAACATGTTAAAATTATTTTAATTTATCTTTCATGAGTATAATTTATTTATGATTCATGATTATGAAATTTAATGAAAGATGTTAAGATTAGGAACCACTTACTATCATAGTGAAAATAAGGGTCATTGTGGGTGTTCTTTACATGTGATTAGTTCACATGGGTGATATCCCAAAATACTTGGAATATGGGTTAGGCCTTAAGTCCAATGAAACTTGGCATAAAAAGATGTCTTTTCACTTACGGGAGGTATTTTGATAAAGAACATCAAGGGCTTTGAAACCATTTCAATCAAATTTACAACTATAAATAAAATATTGCTTGAAACGCCAAATGATTTACAAGTGTTTGAATTTAAATGTATTATTAATTCTAAATTAATAATTTAGTGGTTTGAAAAAGATCCACTAGGCTATCTGTTTACCCTTTCCCTTACATTTTTCAAGACGAGGGTATGTTGCCCATGTTTTTAATTTTCTGCTATAATAGTTTTTCTTCAAGATTGAGTTATGTACTCAACTTTATTCAATTAATAAAGTTTATGAATTTATTTTATCTCTTGTATTATTGTCTTATTAAATTTTTAAATTTGAAATATATACTCTTAAATACTATTAAGGCATGAAAAAATTGAAATAGAAAGTTAAGTTGTGTACTTGTAAAGTAACAATGGCCCGACCCGCCTTATGGTAAAGTCTAAATTGAAAGTCTCAGAGGTTGTCATGTTACATTTTCCTAGTGAAGAGGCCTGCGTAATTCTTCTGCATTTCACTTTCTAATTTAGAAGTTGCCTCTCTAGGTCATGGTGTCTCCACAGAACCTTGACTAAAGGGTGAACCTTGCTGATAGTTTGCCCTTGATTCCAAATTGTTTGATCCCCTTCTAAGGTTGATCTCTAGAAATACTCTATCGTCTTGCTAAAATTCTAGAGGTTTCCTTCTCTTATTTGCATAGCTCTTTTTCCTAATTTAGGTTGTGGTTAGCGTCTCCTGAATTTGTTTCACCTATTCATTCATCTCTTGTACTAGCTTTAGACCTATGAGTACATGATCTATGAAGTTTGCCCAGCATGATGGAGATTTACAGGGTCTGCCATAGAGAGCTTCATACAAAGCCATCCGTATGCTTGTTGGGTAATTGTTATTGTAGGAGAACTCCACCAAGTGTAAATATTTGCTCCAATTTCCCTTGAAGCCAAGGACATAGGCTCTCAACATGTCTTCTAGGATCTGTATTACTTTCTTAGATTGCCCATCTATTTGATAATGAAAGGCAGTGCTCACAGTGAGTTTATTTCCTAACTCTTTATGTAGGCTCTACTAGAATTGAGATGTGAATCTGGAATCTCTATCTGACACTATGGTCTTGGGTACGCTATGTAGCCTCATTATCTCCTTGAGTAGAGTTCTCCAAGCTTTCCAACTGAATTTGTAGATTGGACGGGTAGGAAATGAGATACCTTTGTGAGACGATCTACAATTACCCGTACTGTGTCTTCTCCCTTCTGATTCCTGAGTAGACAACTAACAAAATCCATGGAAATGCTATCCCACTTCCATTCTTGGATTGGGAGTGGTTGTAACATCCAAATAAGTTTTATGTGCTTTACTTTTACCTGTTGATAGGTTAGGCATTTAGAGACATACTTGGCTATATCTCTTTTCATACCTCTCCGCCAATAGGTTTTCATGAGATTTTGATACATTTTATCACCACCTAGATGCATCGTATACTTAGTATGATGAGCGTCATCTAATATCGTCTTTCTCCTAGTTTCAGTGTGCTTTCAACATCAATCTTGAAATTGACATGTTTGCTATGTTCAACACCTTTCGTCAGAGCAATTATCCACTTATCTTACTTCAATTCATCCCTTATCTAGCATAAGAGATCTAGTTGGCACATCATGGCATATAGGTATGCCTGTTCCCCCCTCTGAAGATACACGCAAGTTATGATTACTAATTAACTGGCCCATTTTCCTCATCCTTCTTATTATATTTCTTGCGAAGGGCATCAACTACAACATTAGCCTTCCCTGGATGGTAATGTAGTTAAAAGTAATAGTTCTTTAGGAACTTCATCCATCTTCATTGCCTAAGGTTCATCTCATTTTGGGTATAGATATACTTCAGGCTTTTATGATCAACGATTAGGTTAAATCCCTCTCCATAGAGAAAATGCCTCTAAATCTTTAGTGTAAACACAATTGTAACTATCTCCAAATCATGAGTAGGATAATTTTGTTCATGTATTTTCAACTATCATTAGTCATATGCAATAATCTTTTCTCTTGCATCAGCATAGCACCAAGTCCATTTAGCAAGGCATTTGTATACAAGACATATCTCACTCTATGCGTAGGAATGACCAATACAAGAGTTGAAGTCAACCTCTTCTACAATTCTTAGAGTGATTTCTCACACTTCTCATCCCAAATGAACTTTTCTCCTTTCCTGGCTTGTTTATTCATAAATTCGTCTAATTTCGAGAAGTCTTAGATAAACCTGCAATAATATCTTGCCCAAACTAAGAAACTTTTGATCTCTATTACATTCTTGGATTGTTTCCAATCTGGCACTGCCTCTACTCTATTAGGGTATACTGATATTCGTTCAGTTGAAAACTGTGTCCAAGAAATGTAACTTTTTCCATCTAGAACACACACTTGCTAAACTTGGCATGTAATTCATTCCTTCTTAATGTTTCTAGCACGATCCTCAAGTGCTCTAGATGTATCTACCTCTGATCTTGAGTAGATTAGGATATCGTACACCAATACCACTACAAACTTATCCAAGTACTATCTGAAAACTTTATTCATCAGGTCCATTAATGTAACTGGTGCATTGGTCAAACCAAATGACATCACTATGAACTCAAAGTGCCCATATCAAGTTTTAAAGGATATCTTATAATGCGTGCCTCTCATATTCTCAATTGATGGTATCTTGATCTCTGATGAATCTTGAAGAAGTGAGTAGCTTCCTTTAATTGATCAAAAAAGTCATCTATCTTGGGTAATGGATACTTGTTCTTTATCGTCACTTGATTGAGCTTCTTATAGTCAATACACAACCTCGTAGATCTATCCTTCTTCTTCACAAATAACACTAGAGCTCTCCATGGTGATTCACTGAGTCTAACGAATCTCTTCTCACTGAGTTCATCTAGTTGTGTCTTCAATTCAATCAATTCTACTAGCGCCATTCTATAAGGAAGAATGACTATAGGATTTGTGTCTCGATGCAGTTTAGTCTTGAACTCTACTCGTTTGTGTAGTGGTCGTCTAGGTAGATCATCTAGAAATACATTTGAATATTCTTGTACTATAGGTATCTCTTGACTTTCCTTAGGTTTTCCTATATCCTCTTCTAGTAATTGTTTGAAGCCCTGGCTCTATTTTAAATAGTATAACATGACTGTCATAGGAGTCTGGTGTAATCTTTGTATGTCCCTATTGACTTTCACTAACTCTCTGGATGGTAGAGTCAATGTGGCTCTTCATCTTGGGCAATAGATCTGAGCTTGGTGTTGAGTCAACCAGTCCATGCCCAACATTACATCATACCCTTGGAATAGCAATATTCTAAGGTCAGCGGTTACCAGTTTATCTCCAAATCTTAGCTCACATGTGCAAACTTTCTAGGCAACTATAGTAGCTCCTATGGGTGTAGACACATACAATGGTTTTGGAGGTGTGCAAGTTACTAATTGTAACCTCCTAGCTAAGTCTTTTGACACAAACAACTTAGTAGTATCCAAATCAAACAATATCTTAGCAGCAACATTAAATAGTAGAAATGTACCTTTGACAGCAGAGCTAGGTCTGCCTATCCATCCTCTATGGGAAATACTCAAACTTGATTCTATTTGCCTTGTTGTTGTTTTTGCTACTAGTATTGGGGTTGAGGTTGGCATTGTTGTGGGCTATCAATGACTACCTTGGTTCCTACCCTGACCATAGTTCTGCCCTTGGATCTATCTTTGTGATCCCTGCTTCTAACAATCGTAGGCAAGATGTCCCTTCTGACCACAATTGTAGCAAGTTCCTTCTCTCTGAACCAACTACTTGTCTACTTGGTCCTTATTTTGTGGTCTCTTTGGTTGATTCTTGTTCTGTTTCTTCTAGTTCCATTGGGATTCTTTGCCATTGCCCGACCTCTTTCTAGTCTGCACAGGTAGAACAACCCCAGTTTCGTTGCTAATTCTTTTGGTTCCTCCTTAGGTTGTTTGTTGCTAAGTCCGAGGTGCTTTCCCACCATTCTTGTTCTACATGTTTTGCTTTTTCTAGGCCCCTTGGTGGTTTTTGTCATTTTTGAGCCTCTTGTTTCTATTCTTCAACTTCTGTTCAAAGTTGAGTTCTTGCTCTAGAGTTAAAGCCTGTTCTACATCTCAGTACGTCTTTAAGCCTAATGTCATTATTATCTTTCAGATCTCAATCTTGAGACCCTAAACAAAATAGTTGGCTTTCATCTTTTCTGTCTTTATTAGCTCATATGAGAATTTAGCCAATTCAATAAATTTGACCTCGTACTCAGCCACCATCATATCTCCCTAGTTCAACTTAACACAGTCCTCCTGCATCTTTCTCAGTGTAGTTTCTAGGATGAACTTCTCATAAAACACTTCCTTGAACTCCTCCCAGTTCATTTACTTGACGTCAGTGTTCGGATAAGCCTTCAACATCTGTCACCAAGGTGGTCCCTTGAACTAATGTGTAACACCCCAACCCCCATGTTTCTTTGATTTGGGTGTTTGACCTAACCACCGTTCTATTTGACAGTGGACTTAACCAATATGCGGGTTGGGTCCGTGCTACTTTACAAGTGACACACACTTGACATTCCATTTTTCAATATCTCATGTCT
>JAJIYU010005719.1:0-21896 GCA_030144865.1 Tinospora cordifolia
AACCTACATAAAACATAACAAATTATATCATAATCTGTATTAAATCATTATACAACAATCAGGTGTATACATAATCTGTATTAAATCATTTCCGCCACAATCAGGTGTATACAGGTCTTTATTGTAAATGAAATGTATATAAATATATATCATAATACAAATCATTAACCATTATGCCATGATTTTTCTCATTTGTAATCAATATAACCAATCTGTGTACAAGAAACATACATCGACATACACAAAATATACCATCTATGTACAGGAAATATAACCAATCTGTGTACAAGAATTAAACACCAACATACACAAAATATCCAAAAATATATGCAAATATATCAAAATATAAACAAATATACCAAAATATACATAGATATACAAAAATATACCAAAATTTACACAAATATACCTTCTCAACGACGTTTGTCTTCTCTTTCTTTTCATCTCCATGTTCAGCATAGCAGCTTTTTCTCTTCTTTGCCTTTTGAGAAGTTGAAGAGAATAGGATTTTATTCACATCTTCGATGATACGTAACTCAGACTCTCTCTTAGATTTTTTACTTTTCTTTGTGTATGTAATATACGAAGCCATTGAGCTGATTTCAACGTTTGTAAACGAAAAACAATGATTTGCAGAGAATCGAAAATGATTTGCAGAGCAGAGTGATCAGAACGATTTGTAGAGCAAAATAAAGATGAGAAAAAAATGATCAGAACAAAATCTTTCCAATGAACAACATACCACGAAACAATGATTTGCAGAGAAAAAAAACGTTTTGCAGAGCAGACGAAGAGCAGACGAAGACAAACTCTCTGTATATTTTGATCGCAGTTAAAAACGTAAGATCTAGGGCACGAGCGCAATGAGAAAGACGATAGTGAATGAGAAATTATGATCAAACCTAAGATACATGGTTTTGTATATACTATCTAGTAAGTTATTGAAATTTGGTGCGCATTTTAATATATCGGTAGTTATGAAAATAATATAAGAATGGTGATATAACTGAAAACCAATAACTTAAGCAAAATATTTTTGATAATATTTTTAAATAATTGACATTTTATGTAATTTTCATAATTTTTTTTCTTTCTTTTGTTTTGTTTTCCCCCAAATACCACACACACACACACACACACACACACATATATATATCCCAAAATTACATTTTTAAATAATTCACCATTTCTCATCAAAACTTCCAATTATACATCATCTTCATCACTTATACAATTATTTTCTCAAAAATTAAATAATTCACCAAAAATTACATTTTTCTCCCAAAAAATCCATTATTTTTTCTAAAAATTTTAAAAATTCAATAACCAATCCCAAAAATTATTTTCCTCAAGGAAAAATATTTTTCTTATAATTCCACATATTTTCTCCTCAAATTTGTATTTTTTTTCCATTATTCTCATTTTTCTTCAATAAATAATATAAAATTTAGAAAAATTGAGGATAATTTATGTATTTCATTTAAAATTTTCGAAAATACTTATATCAAACTCAAAAATTTTGTACACCAAAACATGGGTCGTCACAAATTTTCTTGTAACTTCTATAAAATTAATGTTGTGATTCACTTGTATTAATTTTGTTTCTTATTTTACTGAGAATATTTATTTAACCCATGTTTGTAACAAGATACAAATAAAAGTATAATGCTAAATTAACTGCTACAATTATACTCTTATGCAAGCAATAGTAACATTTACAACTTTTAATTGAATTCGTGCGTCCACACTTCAAATTACATTATATTATAAATATTATAATTATACACAAAAGAAAGTCTATTACAATCATTACTTTGCTAGCCTATCATTTGTTTTTGTACACGGTAAGATTTACTGTTTAAAATAAAGTTTATATACCATTGGCCCTTTTTAATGAAAACATTACCAACTATTAAATAAACGGATGATATCCACATGCTTATTAATTTAATGATTATAAATATATATTGCAGCATTTACTGTTTAAAATAACACTCCAGTATCAAAGGCGTTAAAATTAATAAGAAAGTGACAACACGATGTGAAGAAATTAATTATTAAACATTCTCATACATCTCTGCGGTGTGTTAGTGTCGAGTTCTCATAATAGCTGTTGTTTATCCTACATCCCAAAAATTTTTTAAAATAGTAATAATAAAAATAAAAAAGATGGAATGAAAGAAAGAAACAATACAACAGTAAAAAGACAAAATAAGGGTGTAAAAGGAATTTAAAATCAAAAGTTCTCTTCCAAGAACTTAAAAAGCTCCTCTGCAACAACAGCAGGGTACTCTTCTTGTGGAAGAAGAGCACCCTTCACCTCCACAAACTTGGTCACCCCCTTGGCTCCCTTGAGAGCATCCATCTCAGCTTTGGACCTTTTTGGCGAGCCTGAAGTGGACACCACTAGAACTGGAAACTTCCCTTCCGCTGATGCAAACAGTTGGAGGAATTCTTCACGAGACTCAACAGGGTCTAGAAGGCCTGTCAAGAAAGCTGCAGGAACATATCTAGCTCCTTTAAGTTTTGTAAGAGCGTATCTGCTCTCAATTATATTAGGAGTCACATTATTAGGATCCGCATAAACATGGGATTTATACTGCGATTGAATCGCTTTTTCATTGCTCACAAGCACATTGTACATCATCCAACCCAATGCAGGAGCCCTTAAAGTTCCTCTCAACATTCCGTATCTGTCAGATATGAGCAGGGCGGAAGCAAAGATATTAGAATTGTTTTAAAGATTGATTTACTTCAAGAAAAATTACACACTTGGATGATTGGGCGAAACAAAAAGCAGATGGTCCCAACCAAATGGGAAAATTAAAACCACCATATGATTTGTTATATTCACGGTAAGATACTGTTTTCATTGTTTTTCTTCTCAACCAATTTAAATGGCAACTAGATGAATACTACATGATATTGATTTTAAACTATAAAATTACCATTCTTATTTACTTCACGTTGTCCTTGAAAAATATGGAAAGGAATACAAATAGTTGAACTATGATTACCCAGTTTTCCAATCTAGAGATACCTTGATTCCATGGTTGAATCTCGACCAAATACAATCGGAAGTGGGCCAGCCCAGGTGGGTGCAACAGCAGCAACTGCTGATGCCCTTAATAAACCCTTTTTTGCTGCTAGTAGTGCTATGGTAGCAGCATGTCCGCCACCAAATACTACCAATTCAGAATCTGATTATAGGGCAAAACACGAGTTCCTTAAACATAAGGAGTAGAAAACCCATATATAGGTGAAAATGAATCGCAAGTAAGAGATGATAGATAACAACAAACAATAACACACACACAAAACCCAACAAAATAAAGTAAAATAAAATAATTCTTGAGGATAGGCAGATCCTTAATTTGAGTGATAAGTTTGTTTAGAGTAAAGCACAAGTATGTAAAACTAAAGTGACTAGAAAACATATAGATACTATCTCCAGAGCAAGGAAAAACCAGATTCAGTTTAAACTCACTGAACTTGCTGGATCAATTTATCTCTGTTTGGCCGCCATTATTTTTGTGGTGTTGTCAGCTTACGTAGATTATCTAATAAACAATAAAAAATGTTATGCTTCATCTTCTGAATAAAACAAACAATGGCTTCATGAAGTTGACAGCCAGCCAAAAAGCTTCCAGACCATGACCACTGAATCTACTGTCCTGCTGCTTTTTTTTCTTAGTCTAGAGCACATTCATTTGGTGACAAAGCAACATTTTTTTCAGTCTGTTTGCCCCCCTAGTATTATGGTCATTGTGCATTATTAGATTACTGTGACATGAGTATCAACAGATACAGCCTGAACCCACATTGCAGAATGGTGGTTTTTCAAATCCAAACCAGTGAAAACTTGATTATAATGGAGCATCCTGTTTACCATCACTTCCCCATCATATAGTTTTTAGGCTTAGATATTAAAAACTCTATGTTATGTCTTGCATGTTGGCTCTAGGGAGCTCCCTGAGGATGAGAAAAAAAAAAAAGGAAAATGGAGGAAAAGAAAAGGGATTAAAGAAAAGATGAAAAGAACTGACAGATGGGAATGGAGAAACCATAAAAGAAAAGGACGATCAAGAAATCAAGGCAAAAATTGAAAGATGAAAAAGGACATAATAATAGGAGAAGGAGAAAAGGAAAATACAAGGAGGAAGAAGGGGGAAAAAGACTAGATAAATATTGGAAAACATTCTTGTTGAAGACAGATATCATCCGAACCTTGGAAGAGTTTTATTCCATGGGTGTTATCAATAAATGGTAAACGAGACTTACATACAACTGATCCCAAAGAAGACTTGCCCGGAAAAGGTGGAGTACAGATCTATTAGTCTAGTAACTAGCTTACATAAAATTATCGCGTGAATCCTAGCGAGGGCCTTAGGGAGGTGATACATGTTACAGTAGCAAAGAACCAAATGGGATTTGTAAAACAACGTCATATCTTCAATGCTATACTGATGGCAAACGAGGCCGTTGAGGATTATAAAGTCAGGAAAAAAAAGAAGGTTTGGTGGTTAAAATTGACTTCTCTAAGGCTTATGACTCAGTTAGATGGAAGTACCTTCTTTATGTTCTGAAGAGGAAAGGATTTGGAGAGAGGTGGCGCAAATGGATAACATGATGCATTTCCAAAGTTTCTTACTCAATATTCATGAATGGTCAGCCAAAGGGAAAGATCTTAGCCTAAAGAGGTCTTAGACAAGGAGACTCTCTCTCCCTTTTTTTGGATATTTTAGTAGCCGACAGCCTACATGGAATTCAGCAAAGAGCAAGGCGGTTCGGGCTCCAAGGCTTCGAGATAGGAGGCCAAAAGATCTTTCTTTCTCATCTCTTTTATGTTGATGACGCCTTATTCTTCCTCAACAACGATCCTAAATGCTGGAAGTTGCCCCTAATGGCCGTACAAAGTTTTTCTCTAGTTTCTAGTCTGAAGATAAATTTCCTTAAAAGCCAAGTAGCTGGTGTTTCCCGTGTCCAAATGGCCTATGAAGTACCTTGGTCTTCCGTCGGGGGGAAATCCTAGGAGAATCTCCTTTTGGGATCCGGTGATACAAACTGTCAAAAAGAGAATTGAAGGATGGAAATGCAGCTACTTATCTAGGGGTGGCCGTCTTCTCCTACTTAAAGCTATCTTAGAGGCACTTCTGACATATTATATGTCAATTTTCCAGATGCTGACTGCGGTTCAAAAGGAGTTGGATAAGCACATTAGAAGATTTTTCTAGAAGGCTGAGGGCGTCGAGAAGGCTCACATGCTTGTCAAGTGGCAGCAAGTTTGTAGGACCAAGGTGGAAGGGGGATTGGGTGTAGCTCAACTAAAAATCAGAAATAACGCCCTGGCAGCTAAATCTAAATGGCTTTGGAGATTTTCTAAGGCCCAAGACCAGGTGTGGAGCAAGATAATAGCAAGCATCCAAGGGAGCTCACAAAACGGCATGATGGCAGGTCTGAATGCTAAGGTCTCGAATAGATCTCCTTGGAAGTTCATCCAGTCTCTGTACTCAAAGTTTATCCCTCACATCCAATGGAAAATTCAAGATGGAAAGCACGTCAAATTCTAGGAGGATGCGTGGTGCACATCGACCACACTTAAAGAGCATTTTCCCCGGCTGTACAGGATCGTTCAATGCCCAGAGGCCACTTTGTTTCAAAGCTGGGGGGAGGGGGATGGGGATTGAGGAAAATGATAATAATGGGGCATGGACTTTGGATTTTCGGAGGAACTCAAAGATGAGGAGATTGAGAACTTGGCTACCTTACTCAACAGGCTTCAGCCAGTGCAGTTTAACACAGCCTGATTCTTGGCGGTGGATGAAGGAGAAGTCTGGGCACTTCACGATGGGATCTTGCTATAACACGCTATTAGTCGGAGAGGCGACCTCGACAAATGAGAGCTTGACGCTAATTTGGAAAGCTAAATTGCCTATTAGATTTAAAATTTTGTCCTGGTTGATAATGCAAGGACAGTTAAATTGTACTGCTTAAATACAGAAGAAATTACCTAGTTATTATTTATCCCCATCTTCATGTTGTCTGTGCAGGGTCGCTAAGGACGATGTTTGACATCTCTCTGGGGAGTGTAAGATTTTAAAGACAGTGTGGAGCTCTTGGCAACAGGAACTTCTAGCCATGCCTAGACCCCCAGATAGTACAAATGTTCATACTTGGATTTTAGATCATGCGGATCATTTGAAGAGTTACTGATTGTTGATGGTTTTTGCAATATGGGTTGTGGTGTGGGAGGCAAGGAATAGTAGTATCTTCCAGAATTTTGATATCAAAGTAAATAGAATAGTGGAAAGATCGCACTTGATGTTTGCAACCTGGGTCTCTTCTGGAAAACTAGAGCTAGGATATTCTTTTAGTGACTAGATGATTCGATGGGCCCCAATTTTGTACTCTCTGTAATAGGGGAATCTGGGTTTTTCTTCTATACTTTTTGTGCTTAGGAGTTGGACATCTCGTCCATTTAATATAATTATGTTTTCTTTCAAAAAAAAAAAAAAAAAAAAAACAGAAACAATTAGAGAAAACATAATAAGAGGCAGAGGAACAAAAATAAAAGATGATGAAGAAAAAGCCCAAAAAAAAGTGAGGAACAAAAAAGAGGTAAGGAGAGGAAGAGGAAGTGGAAAGAAAAGACTTGCGAAAAGATAATGGAAACATGTTCTAGAAATAAATGAAGTTTATGTCTAACCACACATTTCCAAAGTTTTGGAGAACTTTTGGTTAAGTCCTTGTCTCATATAATTTGGAGAATAACCAAGTCTAATTACTTGATACCCCCCTCCAAGCTTGCCATTTGAACCAAAAGTCTAGAGTAACATAGGTTTCTATGACAATAAAATTAATATTGACAGACTTGCATCTTAACATGTCGGAAGCATATTCCAATCAAAGGATTCAAGAGAAACTTGAAAAAAAAAAAAAAAAAAAAAAAAAACACTAATTGATATAATTGATTGCTTGAATTGATAATTGGGGTGCTCAAACTCAAACTGGTAGCTCATTATAACTTCCTTAAACACCTAAAAAGCAAGTTTCCTAAGTAATCAAGAACAAGATAGGGAAAAAAAATTATAATGCTACTGCACTCCCTCTAGATACTTCCTAATCATATTGATGAATAAAAATGAATTTACAAATTATATAAACTACTGCAAGAACCAAAAAAGAAACTCTCCACTGATAAGAAACCTAACCATAACATAGAAAAATAGCTAAAACATAAATATTAGAACCTTCTAAGACAGTATTAGTTACATTTCTCACTCTGTTAGTTCCCTATTAAACACCCAAGATAGGAGGTGAATTGAATATTTTGGCCCATTAGAACTTAAATTTATCTTACGAAATCCCAACTTGATGAGAGTTATTGCACAAAGAGAAGGTTCACATAAATATAGAGTGCAAGGCCACAAAGATCTTTTATGCAGTTCAAAAATCTTACATCCATGCATTTCATCTAAAATTCCACCATCTCAGATTAACTTCAAAGGCGTGCAAATCAGACCATTAAAATATATGCTTATAGGTTCAAACCAAGACCATCATTTAATGAGCAAAAGCAACCAACAATATACTTTTTAGAGCACAGAATAAATCTATTTAACCCTTTTCAAGATAAAGAGTAAAATTAGGCCCTTGATTTCTATTGACCTAACTCAATTTTTGCATTTAATTATCGCTTAAGTGATTTCAAGCTAACAAACAATATTACAAAGTGCTAACACTTATATCTAGTATAGTTAAGCACCAAGAGCAAAGATCAACTTCATTATCAAGAAGTCTCAAGCAAAGGATCAACCATACCAAAGCTTGGACAACCTAAAGGAATGAAGACAAAAAGATTGAGAATCTTATTTGTCCAGAAATAGGACATGACCTTTTAGCATTTCCCATTGCTCAATCTTTCTTCAAAATCATGCATTCATACTTCACATATGCAAAGTTTTGATAAAACTCGTTTATGGATTGAGTTTTCTATATAATGATATTCAAGTTCTCAAAAATGTTTGATTTATAGGAAGTGTTTCAAAATAATTAGACCTGTTTTGGTTTTCATCAAATCTTGTTTTGATTGATTAATTGCTGACCTTAAAGTGTCCTAATCATCGAACTAAATCTACATTTAGTTTGATGATATTTCCTGTCATCGAACTACTATAAAAAAAAAACTCCTTTCTCTTATTTAATATAATCTACTACTATATTTCCTGTCAAAAAAATAACAAGGTAAAAATAGGCCAATAAATTTAGAATTTCAAAAAATCATATTAACCTAAGTTTTGACATTCAAAGAATGCCCAAATGAACCCAAGTTCTTTAAAAATATTTGAAAGTTTCTTCAATAGCTTTGGAAATGTTTCCAACAGTTCTGGAATGTTCTTTTTATAAATGTCAAGCTGTTGTATCTCCATATTTGATTTTCATTTCATAATATTTTGAAAAATGAAAAGCTCAAGAAAATGCAATAGAACAGGACACCAATCTGCATTAGCATCCTTCCAAAAACTATTTGTTTCTCTGGGTAGTTTTCCGACACACTAGTGGCTTATGAGGATGCTAATGGAACATCCTGCAACTTTCTAGGCACATGTTCAATGGGCCACAATGTGATTTTCAACCCCTGCCCCCCTCTCCAATGGCTCTATTCTTGGTCGAACAGCTAAAACTTGTTTTCAATCTACAAATACAAATACTTAGACCACTCTAAACATAAGAAAGACAACCGTGTAATTGTAGGGAGTGTTTTCCAAGATTAAATCATTTTTTCTCATTTTAAGAAACCTATAACTTGGAGATGCTAATTTGAAGATGGGATTTCAAGATTAATCATTATGCATCATTCAAAGCACTCTCAAACTCATTTTCTTTGATAAAATAGGTTGCCAGAAAGGATAAATCATTGTAAGATTCTCTTCACCATTAACCTTAAATTTCCATACTTGTACTTTGTATTTGTTGTTATGAGCTTCATATATAATTTTTCTACTGATTAGAACAAACACATTAAACTTTGTAATAGGTGCTTTTGGTTTGTTTAAAAATTGAAACAACTTAATTCATTAAGGACTTAATAGGCATTAGAAATTGCAATCTTCAACTGAATATCATTACTAAAAGTCATAAATGTGTTAAGCGACGGACTTGGCATAAGTAGTGTGTCAACAATCAACAAGACAAGGCAACAAAGCAGCAGGTTGTTAAGGAGAATGACCAAGAACAATCTCAAAGTAGGGCATATCATTAGAACAATTTAACTTCAGTTTTCTAAAAAGAAATTGAGTAATTACCATTTAATTCCAAATTACTCAATTTCTCACCTACCAAACAACCGAGTAAACTATCCAAACCTCCACTGATAACTTCTGTTTGACCATTAATCTAAGATACCATCAGTGAGTATCTAAGAGTTCTAAACAGTTCCGAGATAGCCAATAAACTTAATATCTCTATCAGATGCAATAGAAGTGGTAAGCCATAACTTCTCATAACATTCTAATTTCTAAACAACAACTAGTCACGTATACATCTTCAATAATTTTCCTGCATAAAATAAATTGTGTAATGTTAGAGAACCTATCCACAATACTTAAGCTATTATTATGTGCTTGACCAATTTTAGCAGGACAAATAAAGGTGCATGAAGGCCAATGTTTCGCTCCCTGGCCCAAGGAAACTACCACATGTGCCACTACAACACAACCTAAGAAAAATCCTTTTCCAAGGTAGGTTGAGAAATTTTGTCTCAATAAAGAGCTGAACTTATTAAGAACCAAATTGACCAATAAGACCGTCAGCATATATCTCTCAAACTATGAATTCTTGAAGGAACACATGAAGAACACAAAATCAAGAAGCTTTAAATAGGTAACCTCACAAGAACAATGTCCACATAGGATTAGCATTCCCCATACAAATTAACCAAGAACAGAATCAGACAAATGTTAATCCTAACCCAACAGCACAGACACTTCAAGAGTACAGCACATATAAATCATAACTCAAAGCATCAATAAGATTCTTGTCATAAAAGTCAACAATCAGATATTATGTAGTGCAATTCTATGATGTACTTTATTTAAGGATAGAGGGTAACGTTTCTTATTCACTTTCTCAATGTGAGAGAACATATAAATAGATTTACAACCCTATATTTTTACAAGTTCGGCATGGACTAGAACTGGCAACTTCTTATAATATTCTTCATTCGCAATCCCATAGAGTTATTCACAATCAATAGACAATCCCACTACTTGACATTGGCAATCTTACTAAATGATCTCTTCTCTGCAACAATACATATTTATGCATTTTGCTCCGATTACAATACAAACTCTTGATCTATTAAGTAATATATGTAATGATACAAGACTGCATAGTAACATAACCACATTGTAGGTGGAACATAACAGTTTAGCATCATCAAGTTCACTCTGAAGGATTCCATATTATGACCATCCTAAATAGATTGGAAGTAGGTCAAGCCAAGTTGAGTTTGACTGAAAAATAGGCCCAATCCATCATCATCAAATAAAAAGAATAATAAATAATGTTCCCAAATATGATAAGACCTCAAAATTTGAGGTATTAAACCATACCAATCTCTTGGTCAGGCAAGTCAATTGGGTTAACCACGTAGTCTATGTAACACCCCGAAAATTTTACAGAGTTTTGGTAATTTAAATAAAAACAATTAAAGCATAATAAACATTAGAAAACCCATGAAATAATAGTTTATGAGATGTTTGATCAATGTACAAAAGAATCAACGAATCAAAGCGAAAATCGGAACTCTGCACAGTAATCAACCACTGGTTATCGCAGTAACGTGAGTGAAACACAGAAAACCTAGAAAATAGCGACGTTCTGGTTACCGCGGTAATGATTATGATTACCGCAATAATGCAACTAGAACTTGGAGAGTTTAGGGTTCTAGTTACTGCAATAATACTTCAAGTTACCGCGGTAATACATAATATATATATATATATATATATATATATATATATATATATATATGTATGTATGTATGTATGTAAACAGTGCACCGAAAAACCCTAATCTTCCTTGCGTAACCTTGCAGCCGCGCACTTACTTCCAAGAACTGTTACTAGCCACCCCTAATCGACCTGTTCCTCCTCCCAAATGCATTCTGAACCAATTTTAATCCACTCCATTCCCCTCTAACAGTCCCACAAGCATTGTTAGAGAATAAACTGCAAAGTCTGTGAAGAGCTTGAACTGTGGCACCAGTTCAGACGGCTTTGCGAAGGTGAGGTCCCGGTTCATGCTAAATCTACGTAGTTAATCACTATTGCAGCAAGGTTTAAAGATGTAAATGATCCTTTCACTATAACAAAACTGAAGACGTGTTTGGAAGCATTCCGACGAGTTGAACAAGAAGAGCAACGAGAAGGACAAGGTATAATTTGTTTCTGTTCTATGTAATACTTGTTTTTGAGTACTAAGTTAGTGTGTTTAAGTCCCCTGCATGGGAGGAAACACGAACAGGAAAAAACATGCACGAATGGTATTGTTTTTCCGAAAAATCGCACGACTACCGCGATAGTGAAATGCGAACAGAGAGTTCCTCTGATCACTGCGGAAATTGACTGTGGTAATGCAAATCCCCTATTTTGGCGACCGCAGTAATGCTTGTTTTCTAGTCTCGTGCACACACCTTAATCCATTTGATTATCATATAACATATTGATTAGTGAGTAATTGTTCTATGAGCTAAAAAAAGTATGAATGTTTATACTAATAAGGAGAATATGGCAAATCACAAGGTTAATGATTCAAAACTATACAAAGCAACTAGACGAATGCCCAAGGGATACAAATAACAGGTGGAGATAATTATCTTGCTCCCTAGTCTTATTTGAGTTTTAAGTATTAAATATGAGGTGTGTTTACTTTATTCTAAATACCTAGAAGCATGCTAGGATATGTTTTGATATTGATTGGATACCATGAGCTCTTGTATTAATATGAATAATGCATAACCTGATGTATGAATATATGTTGGTTGTTTATATGTTTTTATGTCATGAGATATGTAATGATTAGCATGTTCAGTTTATTTGAATGACATTACATGCTTTATTTTCTATGCTTAACATGACGAGATGAATGATTGTGTGATCATAATTGAAGTTAAACAAAGACTTGAACTACATCCTAGCGCAGTGGTCCAAGGGGGATCACTATGGATGTTCTCGCAGATGAAATGATAGGTTAACCCCTAATTCTCAATAATAGAACGATGGGTGTGACCCTGTAATGGGTGTGACCCATTAGCACCTAGGAATCCAGCATATAGTGCATTTTCCTTGTTTCCTTGATACAATGATGATGAGAGAACACCGAAGCAAGGCCCTTTAAATTAACGACTATTAAATAATTAAACAGTTGAAACGCCTAACGCATGCTAAGTCTTTACGTGTTTGATATTTTAACTTGAATAATACTATGGATGTACTGTGTATGATCCACTGGGCTCTTGAGCTCACCTCACCTTTTCATTTCAGGTAATACCTAAGGTGGTTCATGTTGATATTACTATTGAGTATTGTAGTAGCTGCAAACCTCACTGTCGAGGTTGTTCGAGTAGTTGGTTTAGACTGGATGTACGACCCTCCAATTAAACTTTAAATTATTAATTGTCTTTATGGTCTTAACTTTGGCCACATAGGCCATGTTTAGAGATTTCTATTGGAAACTTTGTTCCCCATCTTATTAAACTTCAAATGTTGAAGCTAATGATCTAATTATTTGATGATCTCTACATACTTTCCATGTGTTATCCCTTGGTATGTTCAAAGGGTTGATTAATCATTTATGTGAGTTCTGGTACATCAAAAATATGTTTAACATGATTTGAAATGTGGGGAAAGTAACGTCCTGGTTCTTGGCAGATGACACGTGTATATATATTTAATGTAAAATGGGTGCGCTTCTCCATGCGTGACCCCAGCGTGACAGAAACGAAGGACTAAGAAATGGGGTGTTACAGTCTAGTAGTACTAATAGAAAATTTAAAAACCAAAAGGAAGCTAAACAATTTGAGATAAACCTAGGTAAAAACAAAATGAAACACTTTCATAAAAATTCTCGTAGAATCGAGAATGAAGTTTTTATTCTATACATGTCAGATCATGAATTTGTAACTGCATCCAATCTCCAAAACAAGTTCTTACTAATGGGGAAAAGGAGTCGTTGAATGTGGGGGTTGTTTTGATTTTACCTAAGGGATTCGAATTGGCTCCTCCTGATCACATATCTCCAAAGATGAAAGAAAAGATGGGGAAAAAAAGTCAAATTTCCAAAAGTGTAAATGAACAGAAAAATCACAAAAAATAAATAAATAAACCAAAACAAGGGGAAAAAGTGACAAAATGTAAGTATAAAACTTACAAGTATATATATATATATATATATATATATATATATATCAAAAGAACAAAAAAGCAAAAATAAATAAGACAAACAAATATCAAAAGAACAAAAAAGAAAAGAATACAAGTATATATATATATATATATATAGATATAGATATAGATATATTTCAAGCACCTCCTTGCCAAGCATGGAAGCCCCCATTTTTAGGGGCATCCTGGCCAAGCAAAAAGACCCCAGTCTAGTGGGGCAACTTGGTTTGAGAATAGAATAGAGAAGGCGATTTCATAGGGGGAAAGCTCCCCCCTCTTCCAAGAGCTTTGATGAGGAGACTAAAAAAGGAAGAAGCTTCTTCCCCTCCTTTAGTTTTAGTCCAACATAGGGACTCTCGAGAGAGGGGTTGACCTTACCCCCATAAAACCTCCCATTTTCATCAACTTCCTCTCTTACTCTAAGTGTGCAATAATATGACTATACATATATAGTATAAATATCATATCCATGTATATTACACAGATATTGGGTAGGTTAAGTGGATTCTAGGTTTAGATATCCAAATCCAAAACTTCAATTGACATCTCAAATGATGCTTAGACACCACCCAGCAAACCAAGGGAAAATAAAAACCCAACCAATTGGTTTGGATCAGGTCAGCCAGATTTTTTGGATTAAACATACAGCCCTACTCCCAACCCTACTTTGGATCAGGAACAGACAAGGTTGATGCTACATAAGAGCCTCGTCCATCACACACACACACACACAAACATGCAATAGCCTTTTGGGGCTCTTTTTCTCTTTTGTCTAATCTAGGTGTGTTTTGGTTTTTCTTCTTCAATTGAAATAAGATAGGATTGTTGGCATTAGGAGGCATTAAACAACAAAAGAAATCAAGCTTTATTTCTGTTTTCCTTCATTCCTAAAGCTTTGGAAATGATATTTCTTTGATTTCTTTTATTCTTCGTCTACATCTTTTTTTTTTTTTTTTAATCTCCAGCATGAGCAAGTTAGTATCATGTTTTGTTGAGATCCTTTTTTCTCTTGTTTACCAACATACACAACATTCATTTTTTAAAATATTTTCAAGCTTTTTTACAAAATTACTATATTAGATTTAATAGAATGAACCACAAATTAAACAAATAAGATATTAAAGTTTATAATGAAAATTTAATATAACATTAAGAATACAAAAAAAGATGTCTATAGAAAAATATTAATATCCAACTTAATCAATGAGTCAAATTTTAATTAAATTCAAAGTTACCCTAACGATTTACCTTGTATTCATGATTTCAACTACCAAGGATATGATGATGCTAGAACATTTGATGAAATGCCCTTAAGATGTGGGTAAACCACAATAAAACTCACTAAACCTTTTTGTCCAAGTTCCAACTATATGAGGTTGACTAAATAAATCCACTAACTCCATTTTGCTCAATCAAGGGCTATATCAACTCTTCAATTATAAAAACTTATAAATGTTTAACTGTTTTGTTTATGTTTTTAGATTTTCCTATAGCTTTTGCAGTGTGCTGATTACCAATATCCCGCTCTTCCTCACTAAATCATCTAAAGGTAAGTAAATGTGTATAAACCACCTTTAAATCTATTTTCTCCCCTTTTGTTTTCATATGGGGCAATCTGACACTCTGTCAAATACATCAAATTCTAGTTCTTTCTATCTTTTAATATTTTACAACATATCCATCTCAAACTATGAAACCTAAGAACCTTAAAAATGATGCAAGGTTCAAGCAACTCAAGAATTGCTTTAAACTCATTAGGATAAACCAAGATACCATATGGAGACACTATATAATCTAAGAAGAATATGAGGAAGGAATACCTTTTAAGATTGATAATTTTTCTACCCTAAAGACATTGAAAACCTACCAAAGGTAACGCAAAGGACAACTTTTCTCCAAAGTTATGAACTAAATTGTTTTTTTTAGGAATTAGATGGAATTTGGTTTATTATTCATGGATTACTCTTTGAATTTATTCATTATTAATTTGATTATTAAATTTTTTTTTCATATTTCTCTTTGTGTTATTGCTTTTGATTTCTAGTCATAAATTAAATGAACCTAGATCTTAGGAGGTGGTACTTGAGAGAGATTCTCTAGGTTAGATAAGAGAACTTATGACATGATCTTGCTTTAAAATGGAAAGGTTTATCATGGATTGTCAAATGAAAATCTACTGCGTAATTTTGGTTTGAACCTTTATTGAGAGGTCAAGGTTAAATCACAATTATGTGCTTCAATCCATCACTTGAGAAAATGGATTGATTATCTTAAGATTTGATTTATAACCTTAAGAATGATGTTAACAATGAATATTCCAAATAAATTTAGATTTATAAATTAAGTGAAATTGAATTTTTAAGTTGTCTCCAATTGATTTGCTCATATTTCATTTATATAGTGTTTGATTAACTTGAGATTTTGTTTATTTAGGTTAATCTATTTATTTTTCACTGTTTAACTGAAGTTTTAAACCTATGAACCAGCAGTTTTTTAGAACAACTTCCTAAGGAGCAAACTCAATTTTTCAGGATTACTACTGCACCAGTGAAACCATACACTTGCAATAGAATCAACAAAACAACATGTAAATAACAAGCAAGATTTATCTTAGTGATTTATCAAAATATGCATATTTATTTTCTAAAAAGACTTATAAAGCATCCAAGCAAACCAAGTTGGTATGCATTGAGCAGAAACCAAACTAATTAAAATCCCATCTCAAGAAAATTTATGAAACTAATGTAAACTGTACCAATTTGGGATCTTGACACAAATGTTAAGGACTCAAGGAGGATGGGAAAATAAAAGGTCCTCATATTTGAGAAGTGACCAATAGAAACACTACATGCAGAATGATTCATGTAAATGAAACAGCAATAGTGCATTAGTTTTTGTTGTATAAACATTTAATTACATAATTAAGGTCAAGAGCAAACCTGACTGCCTTAATGGGCTATCGGGTGCATTGACAAACTCTACCAAGAAATTCTCCAATACATCTGCATTGTAATCAATCTTTGGCCTATCTGAGAAACCCAAGCCAGGCCAATCTACAATTGTAGCCTGCCAATTGGTTGATCCATTCCGTTGAACAATATCTTTAGCCACTAGTCTCCATTCCTCAACAGTACTAACATCAGAAATTGTGGGTACCATTAGAATACTCTTACAAGGATTAGAAGTCTCCTCTTTATGTTCCTCGTAGTAGATATTAACAGAGTTATTTTGAAACTTCCATTGCCAATTACCGGTCTGAACTCCAACATTATAGCAATACAATTCATAAACATCCAAATATATCAAAGAAAATAAAAAATGGAAAAGAGAAAGACAAAAGAAAAAAAGGAAATTGATTAAAAGATAAAACTAATGTTAAAACTTTCATTTGAATACATATGTTGAGTTTCCATAATATCAGCATTCCCTTAATGTTAGACTGTACGCTAATCTATCAACAATTTCGAAGAATGCGGCAGTGTGTCTGGGACGATTTAGGCTACATGTAGTTTGTGATCAAAAAACAAAAATTCAGAAATCAGTTTTTTTATCAGTTCCTGAAAACTTGTTTTCTTAGTAAAATTCTTTAAAATGTTTGCAAATATGAGCATCCAGATGCCCATTCTTTGTTTTCATATTTTCCGATACAGAAAACTGAACCCAAATCACTAATCACGCCACTTTTTACAAATGAAAAGCACTATTCATCTAATTGAACAACACTGGAGCACAAGATTCTTTCTAAGAGCACAGTCAATACAAAGTGACAGTCCCTTTTTCTCATTTTTACTTCTACTAAACCCAGGTGCAAGCAAAAACTGAGGGAAACAATGTCAAATTCCGAAAAAAGAAACCGTAATCAAAAGAAGAGAAGTTGCAGAAACAAGCAAGTTTCATACATTTGAGAGAAGATCAAAGCAGGCATATACCTTTGATGGATTGGCGGTGGAAACCTTCGAAGTCTGAAGAGAAGTAGTTGAGGCTTTGATCGAAAGGGTTTTCTTCATCCGGAATGCCCAAGGAGAGAGATACGTATTGCAGAATTGTGGAGTGGAAGAAGAACAGGCAGAAAAACAAAAAGTTGCTAATGAAGAAGCCATGATTGAAGGAAATAGAGATCAGAAAGTCGAATTTGGGTTTAGGAAGGGCTTCAAGACTAGCAAGCGGAACGTGAAGCTTTGATTTTTTCTGTGTGAAGGTTTTCTGCCTCAAATCGGATACGTGGATCTTTTTCCTTCTTTTTGTTTTTTTTTCTTTTCTTTTCTTTTTTTTTTTTTTTTTTTTTGTCGTATTTTGGCTACATGTGCCCATATAGTAAGGGCTGGTCGCGGGCCACCAAACGCCACAAAATCGGGTGGTATCAGGTGGCATCAAATTTCTCCGGATGCCCGATTTCTACTTGCTGCAGGTCGGATTGTCGTTGGGTTCACCTGACTATTTTTTAAAATATATCTTTTTAATGTGTCATATATTATTTTATAATAAATTATTTATTATAAAAATAAACAGTTTTAACTTAAATTTTATTTTTTTTCTTTTTTCAATAAAATTAAAAACATATTTTTTTAAAAATTATATTTTTTGCAAAATTCAAAAACATATTTTTACTTCTTAATAAACTTGTATAAAAATTTATCATACAATTCTTTATATATTACTAAAATAATTAGTATTTGGTGAATTTTTAGCCACAATCTGTGTAAAATAAAATTACTAATATTACTCATCTTAAAAATCCAATCCACTCAAGGGCCTTTTCTTAAATCTCTGACAATTCAACTACACAACCTTTTAAGCAAATTAACTTAACACATTAAATAATATTTAGATTAACCTATTAAGCCATTCAACGATCTTTTTAACCATAAACCTGCAATAAAAAAATTATTATATTCATCTTACATAAAGATTCAAGTTCAACCAACTAATATCAAATCCACTAAAATATAGGTTTTATATCAAAATACAATATGCATAACAAGTTTAATTTAAAACCAAGTTTTTTAACATTAAGGTACTATTACCTTCATAGTACTCTCATCTCGACACTTATCTTCTTCAAAGTCCTTTATATATCAACCCAAAAAGTTGAAAAAAAAAGAAAGAAAAATAATTCATAAGCATAAATGACATAAAATTAAATTTAATCAGAAAAGCAAGTAGTGTGATATAACTTACATGAAACAATGTCATTCAACATGAAGAGTCATAAACCATAGACTCATTATCAAAAAAAAAAAAAGATCATCTAAAAATAGATTCAAGCAAAGAATAAGCAAATACATTAATATATTACAAGATAATTTATTAAAATATATATAATATAGAATAGAACCTTGTTCACAAGCAGCACAAATATTATCTAATGATTGATAAATATCAATTAGAATTATCGGAGATAAGGGTCTCTATTGTAAGGGTCTCTACTGTACTTGAATTCAACAATGTAACAACCCATCCCCGCATCTTTAAGCACTGGACACGGCCACCATTCTTTTGACGGTGGACTAAACCAAACGGCAGGTCAGGCTGGTGTTACATTTACAAGTACTCAACTTGCATCACTTTCTATTTCAATTATTTCATGCCTTGATTGTATTGAACAGAACATAACTTAAATTTAAAAATAAGGCAATAATAAAAGAAATAACTTAAATTCATAAACTCAATTAATTAAATAAAATTGAGTACATAATTTGATTTAAAAAAAACTATTATAGCAGAAGTCTTAAAACTTGGGCAATATGCCCTTACATAGAAATTAAAAACTCTTTAAATAAAAGAACCTAACTAATTTTCATGGTCTTCATATAAATCCATTACCTGAAAAATAGAAGGAAGGGTGAGTACATAGCCCAGCGGATCTTTCTAAATATCTAAATCATTATTTCAATTTAAACAAACCAAGCATATCAAACACTTTTGTACATTAGGCGATTCAAACAAATTTCTTGTTTATGGTTGATATTCGGACTGAAAGAGTTTAATCTTTGTGTTCCACATCATAGGAAGAAAAAATAACAAACTGAAACTTAAACCCCAATATCTATGAAGTAGAATCACTCTTGGAAACCCAGTTCAAAATCATTAATGGTAAATCGACAAGTCGGGTCGGGGGGTGGAACACACACGATGACACTATATAGTCCATCATCGCGCCTGTAAGTGGATTGAATATTTATTTAATCTTTTTTTAGTGATAAAACACATAATATCGGATTAAACCATTGATGCAACATGTACAAAACATGAATCATTAAATATTTATTCATGGCACAATTCATGTATAACATGCATCAGCATTCTTAATTTCTAAACATGCATAACATGTATATTCATGGCACATCAAATAAATAAAGCATGCATATTAAAATATATATTCAATCAATCATCTTCAAAACATTATCACACATGCAAGACTTATTCAAATTAAAATAAAGAAGTAGATCTTAGAAGTCACTTCCACCTTAAATGCGTCTCTTTTGCACACCTCTGAAATCCGGCAGAGTTCCGTTACTTCAAGGCTTCCAAACACTCAACAATTTTCAAGAACACTCAAGAATAGTTCAAGAACACTCAAGAATAGTTCAAGAACACTCAAGAATTGAAGGGATTGCCAAGAAGAAGGCTTAGAGAACAAGATGACAACTCTTGTTTCTTGGGATGAGATGAATTGTGAGTATGGGGGGTGTTTATATAGAGTTCAAAAAGGTAGAGAATGACAAGTTTGGGGTGTCATTTTGTGGGAAACTTGTCAATTCTTCAAAATTTCGTGCCCCCCAAGCATAGGAGATTAGCAACTAATTTTTTTAAAATTTTTGAAAATTTAGAAATTGATTTTTCAGATTTTTAAAGTATTTAATCAGATTTTTTTTTATTTTTCGTTTATTATTTTCGGAGCCTCAGATCGGAACTGTCTGATTTTCCTCATATCACGCATACATAACTCGGATCGGGCGGATTGCATCTGGGCGGTCAGATCTTCATCGAGCACGATGACGAATCTTCAATCGATAGAGATGCGTGAATCTGGGTCGTTCGATTTGCATCGATCATAGTGTTTCGCGATGGATCAGATTCGTCTATCTGGGCTGTCGGATTTCCTCGATCGCGGTGTTGGTTCATGATTTCTGAATTACGAATTTGCTCTGGACGCTCGAATCGTCCTCGAGACACGCATTTCCTCAAACTCATTCTGATCGTCATTGATCGTTTCTGTCCGTCCGATTTTCTTGATCGTAGTACTCGTTCGCGATCATCTCAAAGCGCCTCAATTTGGACTGTTTGATGGACCTTGATTGACGCGATTGATTGGAGATATCTCAAATCTGGGCCATTGGATCGAACGTGTTGATTTTAGATCGTCCGATCTGTGGTGATCCGGTGTTCCAGGACGTTCAGTGCATTCTTGATCTGGGCCGTTGGATTGAATATCGTGAAGATTATTCAATCCTGGCCGTTGATTTGAATAATTCGATTGTAACACCACGCCTCGCAAGTCACATCTTCCACGTCATCTGACGGTTCAACTCTCTTTGATAAAAAATCTTGGGATGCTTGGGAGACGGGCCCTTGCTACATTTTCTTCTTCTTGGACCCAAATCCACTAGGGTTTCTGCCTGTGTACATTAGTCTATGTACAAAATGACATCATAGTAAATAAGATTCTTTATTTATTCATTCAAAAATTCTAAGTACAATGATCCATTACAGCGAAAAATAAATTCAAAGCTGAAATACATGATTTAGCTTGGGCCGATGCGCCCTAATTGAAATAAATAAAAAAACTTTCAATAGATAAACTTCCTCGTAAGCTGATTAATTCCCTGTGATGTGAAAAATAGGGGGGTGAGCTAAAAAACTCAGTGAATCATTCCATCTTTATAATCCATTATTTCAACGAAACAATGCAAGCATATCAAACACTTTCAGTGATTAATTCGATTCAACCAATATATTATTTCAATCGTAATTTAGACTGAACAAGAATAACCTCTGTGCTCCAGATCTAAGGAGAGAGATCAATTCTGAAAGTCAAACCTATCTCTAGTAAGATCATTCTTGAAACTCGTTCCATTCTAGTGTCAGTATTGACAACCAGTTCCAATTCTACATGGAACACAGAAAGTCCCTCGTACCGATATGTGGTTGAAATCTTATTTAATCTGATTTTTTGTGTGCAAGAGCATAGTAAATAAATATTTCAACAGTAATTAAACATACTAACAGTATAACATGATAAATCAACATAAGCATATATTTTCGATTTCTAATGTAGAAGATCAAACGAGACGCAACTACAGAGCATACTCTCTCAAATAGGAAAAACGACTTTCGATTTCTGATGTAGAAGATCGTACAAGATGCAACTACAGAGCATACTTTCTTGGTCATGCAACATGATAATTGAATGACATAAATGCAAAGAACAAGAATAAAAACAAAAAAAAA